>JABMBS010094349.1:0-10367 GCA_018491695.1 Lissonota sp. PSUC_FEM 10030012 | reverse complement strand
CAGGCGTATACGCTTGCTGTATTAATTACCCAATTATCTAAGTAAGACGATGATATCTAGATTTACCGAAGATACAATCTACCAGCGATTTTTCCAAAAACTCGACATTTTTAGTAGCATTCATCAAAGACACTTTTTTGTGCTTTTGGATTTTTTTTTCACAGTGAATTTTGTCTTTTCTATTTATTATGGATGAACACCTTCACAAGCTTTTTTTCTCTTACAATAGAGATTGGAGTAAATTATCGTTGGTTCTATGCCACGTTTTCCCGACTCTCGTAGAAAAGGAAATTTCACTGCGCGAGAAATGGCACATAAGTCTCGAGAATGTGAGAATCGACACAACGGTATAATTATGGCCGAAGGCGAGAGAAGGCTGCATCAAAGCGTGTCAGTAGATTCAATTAGATCTTTCTCGTCTCGTCTGGGCAACCTTAGGATGCATTTGCATCGCTGCAAAATTTACCGTAGCTTTTCCCCAGAAATTCCGAGCAATTAGAAGCACCCGAATCTTTTGACTTCTTGAGAAATTCCTTGGAATTATTATGTCAGCAATAAATACCAAAAATTTAGCCCTCAATTAAGCAAGATTTCCAAATGACTTCCGGACGATATGTGGATCATGAAGGACAAATTGATAAAATTATTGATTTTTTCGATTATACTTAATTTCACAGGGATCAAATAAAGGTTATACTCGTTTCGATCTAACTTTATCTCATGCTCAAACTTTTTTCCATCCATCCATCGTGTAATGTAACTCTCATTACTTGCTAATCCCAGAAGTACCAGACAGCATATGAAATAAATCTGCGCGGAAGTTATAAAGTAGGTGCGACATAAATCTCGTTTATTTTTCGGTCGTTGAAACCTCGCGTTATTTTTCTCCTCGAGGATGAAAAAAATAGTGTGTCGAGCGTTGAAAGTGGCATTTCCTGGCTGGTTGAAACCTGAAAATTCGCTGATTCAGCGAGTGTTGCCAGACTCGCCAGAATCCACGGTGAGAGCCTCGAGAACTCCCGTCTGAGTGACTTTTTTTTTACCTCTTCATTTTCTCACCAACGCTTTGGTTTTGGTTGTTGCTTTTTACGTTGGAGATAGCTCGCTTGTTCGTAAACTATCTTGGATGTACATGCATCTCTGTATACGTGCAAGAGGATCTTTCGTGACCCAAACCCAAAGTTATATACCCCTCTTCAGTACTCTTATATTCTCTCTCTCTTTCTATTTCCCTACGATGGTGCAATGCAGATATGTGTACGGATAATCCAAAAGTTATTCACCACAATTCACAAACTCGTTTCAATTCTGTTCGTGTTGCAAAAGTTTCGTTGACTCGCGGTGAGCGGAGCGCAAGAAGCCCGTATTACATATATAGGTCCATATATACATATATTCAAAGCAAATCGACACGTCAGGATCTTGAACGACGAAGAAGAAGCCGAAGAGAAAGGTAGAGATGGAGAGACGAGTTGGGGAGCAAAGAGGTGAACGAGAAAATCGGAATAGAATGGATTTTGTAGAACTTTGGCATTCTCAAACTTGCCGAAACTTTCCGGATTTACTCTGTGGCTTTTCATAAATAATCCCCATTTCATCTGCGCTCTTATGGGATTGGCGATATAAGGAAATGTTGCCAATCAACATTCATCGAAAACAATTTCTCCGGAAATTTTATCATGCGGGTTCCGATTAGATTTTCGATAGACAAGCGCATCGACGAGTTCTTTTAAAAGTTTTCTTTCGCCAGGCAAAAACGAGCGATTTGTTTTACATTGAACTGGATGAGGCAAGTAAATTGAGCAAGTCACAGGGAAAAGTTTGGGGTTTGAGTAATGCGAAGAGCGAAACAATTTGATTATAGAGGAAGCAACACCCAGAAACTCTGTCTTTATCGCCTTTTTTGTTCCGTGGTGTTTCCACCGAGGTTGCATGTGAAACAATTCTCCCGAGCTCTGAACGTGGTATATGCAGTTTCTCTTGGTCACGTCTGTGGCGTTCTTCGAGTCCCAAGGGAATAAGACTCGGCCGCATTTTATCGTTTCAGTTGATAAAATAAAAATCTATGTCGTCGTCGTCGTCGAGTTTGTACGTGGGCACATCTGTGATTCGGGATTGTCCGTGCATATAATATTCTTAATTCACATTCAAATTCTTAATTCAAATTTTTAATTCAATTTCTTCATTTAAGTTCTTAATTCAGATTCTTAATTCAAATTCTTAATTCAAATTCTTAATTCAAATTCTTAATTCAAATTCATAATTCAAATTCTCAATTCAAATTCTTAATTCAAATTCTTAATTCAAATTCTTAATTCAAATTCAAATTATTAATTCTAAATATCGATGCAATAAAAATCACCCTTCCAAGTTGGTTTTTATGACCACTGAACAGTTATTCCTCGACGAATAAGAGACGTATAATGAAAAACGATCCGTAGTTTGATATTTAATTCGAAAATCGTCGATCATCGTTTCTGACGATTCTTCAATACATATCCAATACCGTTTGATTATTTTAAATTCCCTTTGTGCTCATTCGTGCATGGAGCTTATTCACTTTTCCCCAGTGGCTCGTACAGAGATATATACACAGCAATCGAGCGCACTACAGAGATGCAGTCAGCCGAAGACCCTTCGATATTCAAACGACTATGCACACGTACAAATAGATATAAATTTTTATGTCGATCTGGAAAATTGTATTCCCCTGCCACCTGTTCAGAGAACGGTGAATGAGACGATGTTTATTTTATTTTTTAATAAAAAAATATAAATGAAAAGCTTATCCGCACTCACGCAATGTGTATGCCGTCGGGGTCACTGCAACGAGCATTTCACACGCGACATATAAAATAAACCAGAAAAAAATTGTTGAATAAAAACGAGGTATTTTGAATTTTCATTCGAGATTCAGTGATGATTATTATTCGTGCTCCAAATTGCTATTTTAATTGAATCCGGGCACAAAAAATATTTTTTTGAAAAAATATACTGATATTGTGGCGGTGATCGTTGAAAAGTGAATTGGATTTTCATTTTGTCATTTCAGGAAATGCCAGCCTTTTATTTCGTAATTAACGTCATCAGTATTTTTTCATCGATTTAACCCAATAAATACAGTAAATTATCCTTGAAAAACCCTTCTCGGTTTATTCGAGGCTGCAACAACCAGTAATGTCGAAATCCGATTCTGGTATGGTCGAAAGAGTCCCTTTACAAATTCACTCCCTCTAATCTCGTAATTTGACGTCCCTCTTGTGCGATGAAACTAGTGAATTTTTTGAAAAAAAGAAACCTACGCGCAGGGATGAACCGGATGCTGTTCGTCTGTGAGGGTCCATAGTCGTTGGTCGAGGAAAACTGTGCGCAACAATGAGCTCTGTCGCGTTTTCTGGACTCACGATGACTCTGAACACAAAAGGTTCTCCACGCGACAATGCGAAACTGGTACCAGACGCTTTGTTGTTACTGTGAAAGCTCGACGAAACTCAGCGACTATGACTCTCTTTATGAACCAAGCTCCAAAGTGGCTTCACCATAGGCTGCAAGCACAAAAGCCTCCTCATTGGACGCTCGTGTCTTCATTTTCTTCATTTTTCACACCATACCGACATATTTTCCTAAAAATTATGATATTATTGCAAAAAATGTGAAAGTCGTATTTCTTGCGTCCTTTCTTTTGACCATCGCGTCGACCATATGCGTGAACCAAGAAGATATAATCTTCGAGCAATGGGCAATGGAGAATATCATCGTTGCTGCGGAATGAAATGGCGCTCGTTCTGCCCCATTATATGAACTCGAAGCGAAAATAGGAAACCTCGAAAAGCTTCGAATGCTTTTCTCATCCAAGCAGGAGACTAGGGGAAAGGTGATGAAGAGCACGGAGAGGGCGATGATGCTTGGCCAATGTCGATAACTCTCCCGAGGAGCGAAAGAGAACATCGGCGACGGGGGGGCCGAGAAGAAGCGAGCTTGGTGTGAAAGCTCACGGAGCTCTCTTTATTACCCGGGCTATTAAACGGAAGCTCCTGCGGACGCGCCGTTAGCCGCTGCGGTTATATTGACTTCCGGCATTGCATTTTATCCGCAGTGGTGAAAAGCTCCCTGAGAGTCGAAGGAAAATCGTGAGAAAACGCTTTTCAGCAACCACACGCGAGCATCAACGTTGAATATTCTCGTTCGTTTTTCATTTCCACCGCACAAAGAGAAAGACAAAAGCTGGAAAAAAAAGGCCGTAGCAGCTGCTCGTTCACTATGCGCGCTCCTTTTTACCACTCGCTTTTTTTTTCCATCTGCCAGTGTGCGCAAGAAAAAAAAAGTTCCAACGTTTTCCCCAACTAACGCGGGCAATTTTCATCGATACGTATGAAAATGCAGCGTAGAGTCCTGATTTTCGATGCCAGACTTTTTCCATCATATTTCAAAACTCCACTGCTCTCTTGCTTATATAAAAATATGTTACAGTTATGTATATACATTATACATGCATGTAACATTTGGCGTATATACATCAGCAACTCACCGACAGGCTTTTCAGCACTTACGGTTCTCTCCCAGGGGAATAAAATATCCATTCCTCCTTCTCTTTTTCATGCGGCTTTCTCGCGTTATCTCGCCTAACTTCGCTCACTCGTTTCGTCTTATGAGCTTTCACAGCGTGAAATTTCATACCGACTCACATACCTGGGTTTTTCTTTTCGCTCTCTAGTGAAAAAAAATGAACCTCGCATCTGAGATAAGACGGACTCTCGTCTCCGGTGAAAGTAAAAAAAAAACCATTTTTACAGCTGTGGATGTCATTTTATGATTGTGAATATTACTTTCTTTCGCATTGTCATTCTCTCCGAATCGAAGAAATCAAGTGATTTCGCACTAATGAAAAAATCTTTGAGACTTTATAGCACTCATCTAAACACTTTTATAAACCTATGCGCACAAAATAAGTTATTGTATTTTTCCATGGATCTTATAATTACATGTCATTATTATTAGTACAAATACTTTTTTATTTGGGGATTTTTTGGGTGATGAAGTTGAGGGTTTTCAGCATTGCGGATATAGTCAGGACACGAAACACGTTTCGTTCCATAAAACATGGGAGCACGTAGACCAGAGAGTGCAGAGAGAAAAAGAGCTTTTTAAATTCCGAAGAGACCACACGATTCACATAATCTGACCTCTCCTTCTTGACAATACCTTTTCCACTCCTTTCTCACACACATACTTGTATAGAAACGTTATAGAGACGTTGAGACACTTTTTCCTAATCGGTGGTAGAATTTTTAGGGATTCCGTGAACTCCAGCAGCCTTCAAGGGGTCGAAAAAAACATCCCTTACTATCCGATCGCTATAAAAAAAAAGAATTATTAATCGATAATTCGCCTGTGCTTTTTTGTGCCCCATTACAGTAATTTTCTCGGAAATAAATTGTGAAATTCAGCTCTCTTATCTCGAAAAAAAAATCAAGACGCGTATCCGTACATCCTTGCCCCATCGAAAACAGCTTTCTTCATTCTTCTTCGTCTCTCATTCCCGTATGTCGCGCGTATCAAGAAGTTCGAGGCCAAAATTTATTCATGCATAAATCGAAAAAGTCGAAAGCTCCTTCCCTCACATATATTTCGTATATTTGTACGGGAAACCACGTCTCCAAGATCGGTGTAGCGAGAGGCTAAAGAGCACACCGGGGGTATCTCGCTCCCTTATCTCAGCGTGAAGCATGTTTGCACAGTGGGAAGATAAATTTTCGATGCCCATCGGCTGTATACGTAACGATACTCCATACGATAATTTATTTCTCCGTATTCTCATCGAAAATTCATTTATTCATCGATTTTATTCTCACTATCCGATTTGATAATGCACGGAAAAAGTTTTCCGTAAACGTTGTGATATTTTTTATCCGGCGCTCAAGATTGGGCCAATTTTTCCCAATCCCAAAACCATAGCTCGAGAAGGAGAATAAACCGTGCAAATTCAAAGTAATCTCATCACATTCAGGGATTTGCAAATTTTTATGAGCTTGTCCTAATCTTATCTGCATCGCAGCGGAAGCTTTTGCTAAAAAAAAAAAACTGTAGGAGAAAATCTATAGCAGTCACATCTCAAAATTCGAATCACGATATTCGAATATTATCTCATTTTTTTTAACTGAAAAATATTCTCTTACGATCTCGTAGCCGGGTGATATTGCGGAGGTGTGCCAGACGGAAAAGCGATATAGAACGAGGTCGCGAGAAGGGTCGTTAATGGAAGTGTAAACATGCGCGACTGGCGTGTGTCCAAAAAAAAAAGGACGTGAAAAGGAAAAAGTCGAGTGGCACAGTTGTAAATTAAGGTGGTGGCGGTGGTGATAAGGAAAAATATAACGAGGTGCATAGCAATAGCAAACTATGTGTATAGCCAACGAGGTAAAGATACACACTGCAGGGAACGTCAATGTTGCTTTGAATACGCAGAGACTCTCCCTGGTAATTTGTATCATTTCAACAATCGCTCAGGATATCACGCCCCATTCACATATTGACTTATCGACATCCGGAATTGCAAGAATCGAGTGCATTTCCCATTGCAACTGATCGAGAGCAAACTCGGAAAATAAAACCCATCAAAATAGGACAATATCGTGCCACAGAATGAATTCATCTTTTCACTATTTCCTCTTCTCCCTGAATAAAATGCTTGGACGAATATCATGAAATTCCTGAAACGTCGTTAAGAAAATAATGAGGTCCCCGACAGCAATTTCCTTTGATTTCCGTAAATCAATATACATATTTTTTTTAACAATAAATTTTTTTTTCATTAATTCCTTGGCGAAAATAAATAAAAACTTTAAACAAGCATTATTACGACTTTATTTTTAGAATGCAAAGTGGTAAAAATTTGGAAACTTGGTTAGAAAAAGCAACGCGTGAGCTGAGTATGACATAAGTTTCTGTCTTGTCTAATGTCTGTAACGTTTTGAAAGCAGACATTTAGCTGGAATAAACCCGTGAAGCTTTGGGAGAGACAAAAATAGTGATAGGAAGGGAACGAAGAGAGAGATGCTGACGACGATGGTTTGCGTTGAGTTTCCGTTGTGTCGATGCCGTAGAAACTAAGGTGGTAAACCTCTGACAGGAACTGTCGAAGACCTTAAGGATGGCTGTGTCAATTAACTTGAAATACGTGTCACGGATCCAGAGTAAAGACAAGGGTCTCTATGGATTGATAAATGAACCACGGAGATTGAGATTTTGGAGACGAAGAGGTCGAGAGACAAGTGTGGAGAAACGGAGCCGAATTGTCTTCATAAGTAAGGATCGATAAAGTATTTCAGATCAACTAACAATTCTTTGACCCTAACTCTCTCAGAACTGGTTTGTTCTTTTTCCTACGATCCCCTGAGGCAACAAAGCACTTTCAATTTTACTTAATACCATTCAATAAGTGTCTTGAATTCCTAAAAATTGGCGACAATAAAAATACGAGAGATATGGGGATGGAAAATTTGTTCAGTTGACTTGAAGTAACCCATAAGACGCTCTCTTGAATATATCTAAGATTTCGTCGCAGCATCTTGGAAATTTAGCAACGTCAGCTACTCACTTCCTTCCTCATTCACTTACTGGTCTCTCGATTCTGGCAGGGCAACGATTTGAAAATCCAAACGTTGACCATTTGCTCAGTGATTGTGATCGTTTGCAGTGGGATCCCTGCTTGGTTTTAAAATCACCGATTCGTCAATAACTGTTTTTTTTTTCTTTCTCCCTTCTGGACGAGCAATCACTGCGTCGCTTCGTCGGTATACGTGATCGATGAGAAAGTACGTCAAACCTGTAACTCATCGTGAATTTATCCACGCTCCGCGTACTTCTGACCAGATTACGAAACTTTGCCAATATCCGCTCTAGATCTCGTATATACAACCTGGTCGTTGGATCTAAATTGCAAATTAGTTGCATAATGAGAATGTTCTTGAGCAGTCGATGGACTCTCTCGGCTTACAACGAATTAACGGCAATGTATACTTTTCTCTCTACATATCCAGTATCAAATAGCAGATATTTCAGTGGAAACCACTCGAGCCTTTGATGTGATTTCCTCAGTGCATACGAGTAACGACACTCGAGCTCAACAACTCCGAACTTTTGAGTTCATCTCTGGTTGATTTTATCTGTACGGTATTTTTTGTTTGAGCTTCGAATGCAAAGGGGATTTGAAATGTTTCGAAGCATCGGGACATCACAGTGTAAAAAACAGTTCAAACGAATATTTCTGTGAAATTTGGTCGAACAGTAATTGATCTTCGTTATAAATTATTTTAGTTGTAAATTCTAATTGTTCACATTTTATAAACTTTGAAATTTGAAATGAAATTGTGAAATTTTACAGACTTTTTTGTATATGTGATTCTGTGATATTTTGTTTGTAGTCCATTAATAATTCACAAATAAATATAAATATTCACAGAAAATTTTTGCCACTACGAAAAAAGATAGATGGGTCTATTTTTAATTTGCAGGGTTTTTCTACAAACGTTTAACCATTTCAATTAATGATTCGTGCAATCTGTTTGGATTGATTGAATCGATGCATCACACAGCAACTGCATGTATGTATCTACGGAACTAACAATGAATACAAATGAAGCTCATTTACCTGTAACAACAATTCCAGTAACAAGGATGTTCTCGTGATTCGAACGTAAATCCACATGTATACGAATCAATTTCCCTCACTGCAAACATATTCGTACAAGGTTGCAGAATTTTTTAATACGAATCATCAAATGATTCAATATAAAGTATATTAAAAATGAAATATTTCATCGACGAAAAAATTGGATTCATTTTTTAAATTTTTAAAAAACTTTCTCCAGAAAATAATTAGCAGCTGAATTGCAAATTCTTCCGTAAAAAAGTATACTTAAGTTTCGATGTAACTGAAGTAAGAGCGCAATTTTTAATTGACCCGATTTTTTTAAATATTATTGGAATGAATAATTCCTTCTCTCACATTCGACGTGCAGAATTTTTCCCGTTAGTTTACGTTGTCGTACACGTATTACGTACTAAAAATAAAACGAATCCGAGAATAAACCGCGGATGGTTCAGGAGACTCGCTGGGTAATCGATTTCCGAATGCCGCTGGGGTAAGTCCATTCGGCGAGAGTAGTGGAGAAAGGGGTGAAACTCGAAGGGATAAAGAGAGTGGAAAAACGTATATCTTCCATTTCGTCTATCGGTTTTCGGCCCGTCACGCTCTTTCTTCCTCTTCGATTTCCCGGTTCATTCAATGTCTACCCGCAAATTCTAGAAAAAAAAAGAACCTCTCCCATTTCTCTATGCCGGTATTCACTTCAGCCACGGTGCTGGAGGGAAATTCGAGCAATGCTGTATTGGTCCCTTGAAGCGATGCGTATTGAGACTCTACGTACTTTGAGAGAAAAGAGAACGCTCGAAGAGGAAACAACCAATTTTGAGAAATACAATAAAAGTCTTGGGTGACTGATTACAATGGCATTTTATCAGTCACATGTTCTATATCTTCGATGGGGGGAAAAAATCTTCAAGACATTTGAACTGCATTCTCATTAACAATGTAAATAAAACCTTAAAAATGGAAGCTTTGTGATGATGAAAAATAACAATTCAAATTAAAAGGTACAAAATTTATCCACGAGCAAGAAATAAATCCTTTAAACGTCATTCTTAATTGATGTATAAAGAATTTTTGCTGAGGAAAAACAAAAGTTTATTTTTCGTTACTTTGCAAGATACAAAAACGAACGCCGTCGGGCATTTCTCTTAACGTTTTTCCAAAAAGCAGTATCAATTTCGAGTCTATTCTATTGTTACGTGACCTAATTGACGTGAAAATAGAGAAAGACGAAAATGGATAATCAAGAAACACAGCCGCTGTTGCGATGTAATTGCGGTGAATTGCATTGATAAAGCGCATCACTTGATTCGTCCCGTAAATAGATGGATAATTTGCTTATGTCACCGTTGTTCACGTAGATTGGTGATACCTTTATGGAAATAAAATATAAACAATAGAAAATATATCATCAATAAATAGGAAAAAAAAATGTTCACCAAGATACGATTTATCTTTATTTCGTTCTCCTACAGGGAACCATCGTTACAATATTTAATTTACAAAATTAATTTAAAAAATACTTTTTAATGTCTCTTATCGGTGATTCTTGACAAAAAAATGTAAAAAAATATTCAGGAGAATAGTTACAATAAAATAAATACTGAAAAACACGTTTTTTTGAATTATGTCGTCACTTTTTGGGTAAAAAATCTGAAATTTTCAGGAAAATGTTTTTTTTTTCTATTAAAAATCGATCAGTCATGTGGAATACCCT
>JABMBS010093239.1:0-10384 GCA_018491695.1 Lissonota sp. PSUC_FEM 10030012 | reverse complement strand
AATTTACAGTATTATCACCCATACATTCCTATTGGATATGGTCTATAGGATTAGCACCGTTTAATGGGTGATTTCCTGGACAAAAAACTCATTCAGTCCAATTATTTTTTTCTTAATCGGTTTTAATAGGATTTTCTAGGCAGGGAAGTTTTGCACGAGAGAGTCGAAGAAGATATGCTGGTGGCTCTCTCCGTCATGTGGAGCTCAAGTGACATTTACGCCAGTCTCGACTAAAAATAGATGAGCGAAAAGTTGCCTCTTAAAGGAAGAGAGGGAAGTAGAGGAAGTTAAGGAAGGGGGTAGAGAATTCCAGAAGTAAATAGAGGACAAGAGAAAAGAGTTGCGGTAGGTGACAGTGCGATGATGAGGGATTAAAAAATGAGAGGGTGGAGCGGCAGAACGTGCTGGACGGAAAGAATTTGGTCGGATGAAATTATTGGCAATGTAAGAGGCGATGCGAAGGTGGCTAGCCTGAAATACCAAACAGCCTAGAAAATAGAGACGTCGATTTTTTACGGACAGCCAATGGAGTCTGTGGTGGAAGGGAGAAATGTGCTCGTCTCTACGGAGATTAAAAATAAAGCGAACACAACAGTTAATTAAACGCTGCAATTTTAAATCGAGTTCGTCAGTTAGCCCGTGATATACTAAACAGCAATAGTCAATAATAGGAAAAATGAGAGTAGTGACGAGTTTTATTCTGAGTTGAGTTGAGAGGGAATTTTTGTTGTATTTTAATTTGAATAAGGTGAAGTGGCCTCTTTTAGATAAGTAAGAGACATGACTATTCCATGACAGATTGGCGCTGAGAATAACACCAAGATTTCGTACCTCGGACACGAATGGCAAATTAACACCAATGACTACAATGGGCGGTAGAGTATCGAGAGCGATGGAATTTACAAGCGAAGTGCTCCCCAAGATCATAACCTAGGATTTCTTCAAGTTAAGAGCGAGGCTGTTAGAAGCTGCGTAGTCAGAAATCGCTTTAACGTCTTGAGCTATAAGATGTAAGGTTTCCATGATCTTAGTAGGATGACAACTCAGATAAATCTGTGTGTCGTCGGCAAAAATTAAGTAATCCGAATGCTTCAGAACCCCTCCAATGTCATTGATGAAAAATAAAAAAAGAAGAGGACCCAAAACAGAACCCTGAGGAACACAAGAGGAAAGAGAAAGAATTTGAGATTTGTTGTTGCGATCGTCGACCACAACTTGCGATCGTCCCGTCAAATACGAGAAAACCCAGGAGACTGTGGAGAGAAACCCAGGTTATGAAGCTTGGCTAGGAGCAAGGTGTGCGAAATCGTGTCGAAGGCTTTACTAAAATCAAAGACAATCAGGATGGTGATACGACGCTCATCGATGTTCTTGCGAACATCGTCGCAGAGTCTTAGCAAAGCTGTTTGAGTGCTGAAGCCGGAACGGTACCCAGACTATCTGGGATCGAGTATGTTATTCTCATTGACAAAACGAGTAACTTGGCGGTGTACAACCTTTTCAAATTATTTCGAGAACTCAGATAAATTCGCTATTGGACGAGTATCGGATGGTGAAAGCGGCGTAGGAATTTTAGAGAGTGGTCGAATAGAAGCAATTTTCCATACGCTGGGAAAGAAGGAAAGTTCAAAGGATTTATTGAAAATGGCCGTTATAAGAGCGGCTAGACATGGAGAAGCGCTGATGATGCAGGATAACGGAATGCCGTCGATGCCGGAAGAATGGTAGTGAGGCGACAGGGAGTTAATGAGCTCGAGCAGCATATCGACAGTAATAGGTGATAGAGAGGAAGAATGACGAGATGAAGAGGCAGTGGAGAGAAGAGAAATGAGATCAATATGAGTGCAGGCTGAGGATGCGTTGGAAATAGACGAATAGTACTGATTGAGTTGATCTGGAGAGAAAAAATGAAATGGGGAGGATAAGTTTGACTTAACAAGACCTAAGCGAGCAAGTTTCCTCTACAATTTAGTAGGATCAGAAATATTTACGAGGCGCTCGAATTGATGTTGACTTTTTGCATTTTTTATGTCGGTCATTAACTTATCTCGAAATTCACTATATAGCGCAAAACCAAGCAAGCTATTAGCTCTCTTCGCTCTCTTATACAGGACGTTGCGATGTTTGATGCGTTGCTTGAGTTCCGTGGAAAGCCACGGTGTCGGAGGCCTATTGACTCAAAAAGAGCGCAAAGGAGCGTGTGTATTAAGAGATGAAAAGAGTAAAGTAGAGAGAGACGAGACGCAAGAGTCAACATCAAACGAAGAATGGCAGTTAATACGCGAAATAATATTAGAGTCAGCCACGCCAGCCGACACGGTGGCCTGGAACTCATTAACGCTGAAATACTTGTAGACGCGACGAACGATACTGCGGTTAAAGCTCGATGGCTTATCAAATTTATACGATAACTCGATTATATCGTGTCTTGCTATGAAAGGAGACGAAGATTTGGAGAACGAAAGGACCATCTCAAGGCTGTCCACCACGAATAGGTCTAATCAAGAATCTGAGCTCGAAGTATGAAAGGTCGCGTCCGACTGAATAAAATGGAGAGCCCGAGAAGATACCATTTCGCGAAGAAACGTGGATTCAAAATAATTACGAAGGAGATTACAATTGAAGTCGCCCGTTAAAATAACATGTTTGTAGGCATGCATATGAGCGTCAAGTTTGACAAGTAAATCTTCAAATAAAAGCCCCTTGGGGCGCCGATAAATAATCCCAATCAAAGCAGCCTCAGAACACTCGGAGCGCACTTCCAGTAAAATAAATTCAGGTTTGTTGTCAAAAATGTATGGAGAAATAGCAATGATTTTGGCGGTGAGTGATTCGTGTACATAGCACGCGACTCCTCCTCCAATTTTCCCCTCCCTGTCATTCCGTATGAGAAAATAGCCACTTAAACGAACGAGATGATCAGAAATTTGAGAGTGGAGCCAAGTGTCCGAGACTGCTATGATGTGAAAATTGTTGTGCTCAAAGTGCAGCCTGACAAGGTCAATATGGCCTAAGAGCGAATTTGCATTAAAATGAGCAATGCGCAAATCGCAAGATATTGCAGTCTGAGAGACGGAGCGTTCGTTGATATGCTGGTCGGCAAGAGACGGAAGTCACGATATTTTTCACGAGAGAGAGAGAGAGAGATTGATTGATTGATACATGTTTATTTATGCCTTAGCTAAGCTTTGCGGCAAATGGAGCAGGATTACATTTGTATAAGATACAGTATGAAATAATGTAAAAAAAAGAATGAAGACGAATTGTGAGAAAATACATTGTGCAATACGGAGTGAACTTACAGACTAAAAATAGCTGAACTAATAGTAGGTAAATACAGGTAGAAAAAACGTATGGTAACGAGAGCATTGGTGAGATAAGTAATTGATGATACGATGATTTACTCAAACTACCTAAAATTAAAACTATAACTATGACTGGCTCTCTCTTAACTTCAACAACATACGACCGAATTTATCAAAATTATGACGGTGAATAATTTGCAATTTCTGACGCAAGAAGATGATCAAAAAGAAGTCGTTTGAAAATAGATAGGGAAGGAGCTAAAGAGATGTTAGGAGGGAGTGAATGCCAGAGGTGGACAGCAGAAAGATGAAAAGAGTGACGGTAGACATCAGTTCGATAATGAGGGATATTGAAGATGATGGAAGGAGAATGATGACGTAAAGGATAAGGCCGGGATGGGTCAAGTCGCGTAAAGAATTCCTGAAGATAAGAAGGGGCAACTCCATGGACGATCTGAAACGTTAGTATACCGAGAAAGTAGATCCGACGGCTTTTAACCGAGAGCCACTTTAGCTGGTGACGGAATGGAGTGATGTGCTCGTCCCGACGCAACCCGAAGATGAAGCGAATTGCTGCATTGATTAGCCGCTGTAGTTTGGTGTCGAGGTAAGAGGTAATATCTAGGAGAGTGAGACAGCAATAATCAATGTGAGGAAAAATCAATGTAGAGACTAGCTTAATCCGGAGGTCACGAGACAGCGAGTTTCGATGGAATTTGAGCCTGTGAAGAGTGTAATGGACTCGTTGGGATATATGCGCGACATGAGCGTTCCAAGAGAGGTCTGATTGCAAAATAACGCCGAGATTTCTCACGGAGGTAACATACGGAATGCCGGTGTTGTTGATGAGGATAGGAGGCAAGTTAATGTGATCAAGCGAACGTACGTAGGGAGAGCTGCCGAGGATGACAATTTTTGATTTGGAGATATTGAGAGTGAGATGATTAGCAGTAGCAAAGTCGAAAATCGTTTGAGCGTCATGGCTAATACATTCGAGACCTGTGCGCAGTTGGGATATGGGACAGGATAAGTAAATCTGGGTGTCGTCTGCGAAGATTAGATGTTGAGAGTGACGGAGCGACTGCGCAATATCGTTGATGAAAATAGAGAAAAGAATTGGGCCGAGTACAGATCCCTGGGGAACACCAGTCGAGGTATGGAGCCAGCCTGATGTGTTAAGATTGTCGTCCACGACAGCTTGAGACCGCCCAACCAGGTAGGAGAAGAACCATGAGAGAGTTTGCGGAGAGAATCCTAATGTTTTGAGCTTCAGGAGAAGGAGACGATGAGAGACAGTATCAAACGCTTTACTGAAGTCAAAAAGAACAAGAATAGTGACTCGTCCCTCATCGACTCCCCTCCTGACATCATCCCCCAGCCGCAGAAGGGCAGTCTGCGTACTAAAACCGGCTCGATATCCCGACTGTCGAGGATCAAGGACATTATTAGAAGAGAGAAAGTCAGTAAGTTGATTCAGGACTAGTCGCTCCAGAATCTTTGAAAGCTCGCAAAGATTTGCTATCGGCCGCGTATCAGAAGGTGAGAGGGGGGTGCGAACTTTAGATAAAGGTCTGATATAGGCTTGCTTCCAGGAGGACGGAAAATACGAGAGAGAGAAGGAAGCATTGAACAGTAAAGTTAAGGTCTCCAGGAAGAGAGGTAGAGCATGTTTGATGCAGAAGAGAGAGATGCCGTCTGGACAAGTGGAAAGAGAGTTGATGGGGAGGGAGTTGATGAGATTGAGGACAGCACGTGTGGATACAGGGGAAAGAGAGAACGATGGAGCGGGATCACGAATTGATGCTAATATGACTTGTAAGTCGTCGTACGTGCATTGCTGCCCGACATTGGAAACTGCAGAGTAATGTAAATTTAATGATTCGGCGGTGAAGAAGTGTAGTGGTGAAGAGAGATTAGATTTGATTAGATTGTGCAAGGCGAGCTCCTTCCACATTTTCGAGGGATCGACGATAGTGGACAGTCTCGAGAATAAATAATGTTGTTTAGCCGCACGTAAGTCAGTGGTTAAACGGTCACGAAATAGTCGAAATTCGGCATAGGCGAGGAGACAATTCAAGCGTTTCGCCCGCTTGAACAGGCGAGAACGTTGTTTGATGCGTTCCTTGAGGGCGTCAGTAAACCACGGACAGGGCGGTCTCTTAACCTGGAAAGTCTTTGAGGGTGCATGAAGATTAAGCGCAGAGAGAGAGACATCGTTTAATGCAACAACAAGGTCATCTAAATGTGGGGGATCATCGAGGGTGAGATTTGAAAAGCGGGGAAGAGAAGCAGAAAGGGAAGTGAGGAAAGCAGGGGCATCGAACTGTTTGTAACTGCGTCGAGAAAGTGTGCGAGTTTGGCGGTCAAAGGGAGAGTCGAAGCGGTAGATGATAGAAAGAAGATCATGACTAATGATGAAGGGCGCGTCGGATTTGGAGCTACTGTAAAGCTTGTCAGGATTATCGATGATAAAAACGTCAAGCCAAGAATCGCATGTGCTAGTGTGGTAAGTTGAATCGAAGGGAACTAGATGAAAAGAGAGAGAGGAGACTACGTTTTTAAGATGCTGGGCTTCAAAGTTGTCGCGCGAAAGACTACAATTTAGGTCGCCAGCAATGACAACATTCTTGAATGAATGGACGTGTGTATTGAGAGCGAGAAGGAACTCATTGAAAAAGAGACCCTTCGGTCGTCTATACATTGCTGTGAATAAAAGAGAGTGAGTTCTTTCGAAGTTAGCCGAGAGCATGATAAATTCGGGCGAATTTGAGAACTGTTGGGGTGACATCGCCAACACGTGCACGGTTAAAGAATAATGAACATAGCAGGCGACGCCACCTCCCTCAGCACCGAGCCTGTCATTTCGTATGAGAAAGTAATTTTTTATAGATACAAGATCATCGGAGATGTGAGGTTTAAGCCGAGTTTCAGCGACAGATATGAGGTGAAAAAAATTAGATTCGAAATAAAGCCTGACGAAATCGATGTGTTTGAGTAACGAGGTCGCGTTGAAATGCGCAATTTTGACATGCGAAGAAGAGTTGTCGGTGTGGCGGAGGTTCGAATTGATGGGGATGCGCCTCGGGCCCGGAGATGGAGGCAGTCATTCCATGCTGCTTAGGTCAGCGTCGGAGTAGATAGGGATGGCCGGGAAACCATCGTTTTTCCTCACGTAAATTGAGCCGGCTCTGACCCACACGTACTTAAAGGATGCAGTAGCGGCTTTGGCTTTGGTCCGACGAAACAGGGCAAATTTTTCGCCAGGCAATAGCTCTTTCACGTAGATGGAGCCTTATACATCAATAGTAAAAACTTGACTAATAGTCAGGTTAGGAAGAGAGCGCTTCTTCGAGATGATAAAGTCACGGACGGATGATGACTTGAGAGTAACGACATACGCCTTCGAAGTAGAGCGAGTAGGAGCAGTAATATTGCCTTCAATACCAGGGTTGGGGGGCTCACGATTTGCGTCGACTCTTTTCTTCATGTCTCGGATGCTGAGGATGTCGCCAATCAAGTTTGGTACTGCTAGACTGTTGAAAACTTTGGCAGCAATCTGGTCCGGGGTGTCAGCAATGATGCTCGGTATACCAGCGATAATAAGCTCGTTAAGAGAGTTTTGTTGGTTACGGCTGGTGTTCGCTGGGTTGAGGCTTAGTCGCTGAGTGCACTGCTCAAGGTGGTCGAGACGAACGGCGTGTTGATCAACAGTGCGTTTGAGCGCAGGTAAAATTGCAAGAGACGCGGAAATTTCCGCATTCGTTTTAGTTTGATATTCGATAAATCCCGTGAGCTTTTGAAAAATGGCTTCCAGCGTCACATTCGAAGGCGGCGCGGATTGTGCCGCTGAAGGATGTATCAAAGACGGTCCAGATCCTGTTTGCGCTAATGTTGGAATGAGCGGAGGATAAGCAGATCCCTGCAGTGCTGGTCCTGGTGGATTTCGAGCGCTGGACGCAGGAGTATTGTTAAACATCGTGTAGAATTCTTTCACACAGCACTGGTTAGCCGATTTATATTTAATATGATTCCTGCAGCAACCTGGATGGAACGTCTTTTTGCACGTCGAGCAAGTGAGATTACTGCCAGCGATTGTTTTGCCACATTTGCTGCATAAAACTGACATGCGGGTTCGTGTCTGAGCTGCGAGGAGGTAAGGCAGCGAATGTGTAGCACACACGACGATAACACGGGCTGAGATTATCGGCGGAGCCAGATGAGTACAAGGAAGTTGAGCTCGCTGGACGAGAGATGGCCGTGCGAGCAGGCGAAATTGGAGGCAGCAGAGCGCATGCGTGGCGATAGATATTGGTCGTGCAAAGAAGCTCGTAGGCGCCGGCGCGAAAGAGACTCAAGGTACGTTACCGCGCTGATGCTGGTGATGAAGAGACGTCGAGGTGGGAGACTCGTGACAGGTGTTGAGACGAGCGCATGCGACTTTATAAAGTGATCCTCTGATTGGCCGATGCGATCCAACGGGAGCGCAAGCGCAGTGGCGAGGCGATAGGAGATCTAGTGCGCTTGCGTGTGGCGTAAAGCAGGGAGCGTGCGGTGCAAAATGAGCCGATAGATGATAAATTGAGGTTAGAATGTAGACCGCATTTCATCCGTGAAAAAAATGATTGTGGAAGCCCACGTCCGAGAAAAGATTCACAGGATGAAAAGCGGAAAAAGAGCTCGCTTTGGATCTGAAACAAAACCGCCCGCGGGCACACAAAAGCAGAAGCAGGATCCAAAAGCAAAGGAGCGGCAGTAAAAAAGCTGTCAGTGTACTCACAGAGGGAGAAAGAGGGGAGAGAGAGAGAGAGAGAGAGAGATAGAGAGAGAGAGAGAAGATCGCTGGCGAGCGAGCAGCTTCGGCATAAAAGCACGAGGCGGCAGCTCCGGCGCGGAAACGACAGCGCGCCACGCTTGGCTTAAAGGAACTACGAGACTTGCCTCCTCTTCACTCCCCTCACCTACGAAGTTTCGGATAAGAAGAACTTCCCATTTCCTCTCCCCATCCATCGCCATTGATCGTCGCATCGACTCAAATCACGGCCATCTTGATTTCATTCCCTGACCGTGTGCGAGCGAGAGTAGACGTGCGTTTTAGTTAGAGATCTTCCGCGTACATTGTAAATAGTAGAATTAAGAATCGAGACTGTGTTAGTTCGACGAGAAAAGAAATCCGAGACAAGCGAGGAGAAATATTGAGTCGAGAAACAAAGTAACCCCCTAGCAAACCCAACGACCGTCGCTTTTCTTCTTTTGCGACCTTAAAGCGACCATAAAACGACCATGGTCGCACTTAGGTCGCTAAGTTTGATAGGGCCGTGAGTAAAACATTGATTATTTCCCCGATTATATTGTATTGAGGTTTTTGCGGTGTCGTGGCGTACGCGAGTAGAGTCTTCCCCCCACCCCTTTTTGCGAATGGACTATTCCATCTTTTTGAGATTTTCCCGTGTAATAATTTGCAAGACGTTGAAATTCCAATTAATAATCTCCAAGACCCTCAACACTTGGCACCTGTAGTGGAACCACAACATCATGTGCCACCTGCACCCCACGTTCGGCCTCAAGGTGGACTGTGTCAGGATCCCATCCTGACACAGTTGGAAGAAACCACCAGCCATTTCGAATAAGAGGACATGGACGTGGACGCGGTCGCGGCCGCGGACGAGAACGACATGGACATGTTCCTCAGCCAGGAAATTGTTATGGAAGAGAATAAAAAAAAATTGAAATCCGCGAGATAATCGTGTCGATAGAGATGAATTCCTCCCAAATATGCCGGTTGACCATGATATTGGTAATGATGGTGCTGAAGATACAGAAGATCGCGACAGAAGACAACGTCTTGCTGAAAATGCAAACATGCCAATCATAGGTATTGAAGGGGAAAGAAATATTGCACAGGCCCAACGTTACGGTGCTTATCGTTCACCAGCTCCTCGTGATAATCAAGTTGTTGCTGTGCAACGAAGAAGGCGCGGTAGGCCAAGAAGACAACGACTTAATGATATTCCCGAAAATGAATGGCTTGGAGAGAAACGTTCGCGATCGACAACCTGTAAACCAAATCAGGTTAGCTCTTGGTAATAACCGTGGAAGAGGCACAAGAAGAGGTCACCGCCAAAATAATCAAAACAGAGCTCCAAGGGTTATTCCGGAAATTCTTGAAGTGGTGAATAGAGGTTTAAGAAACGATAATTTACCTGAAGTAGATATTGCTGACACTATTTCTTCGGAAGACGATGGCGCGATTGGTATAAATAAATGACTTCTAATTTAACCCGAATTCTTAGAATTTATTGGTCGATCTTTATTAAATCAAATAATTTGGTCGACATCGTTTATTACAGGTAATGAAAATCTCAACCACAATGCACAAGAAGCGATTAATCGAATTCAATCTAACAATTTGAGAGTTTTACGCGCGCTTAATGCGGGAAACGATGACTTGCTGCCATAAAATAATAATATTATATGCAGAATTTGCTAGGTGAACGAACGAAGCCATGCCTTAGTCCCATGTGGACACAAATTATATTGCCAAGAATGTTCGGAGTCAGTAAACATAAGTCGCGATGTTTGTCCAATCTGCCGAGCAACGATAACGTCCATTATTAGAATATGGACGTAATGTTATTTTGCAGTTAATGTTAATATTAATGTTACATAAAAACAAATTATAATTACAAATAAAAATGTTAATTTTGAAAATAGACTCTTTATCAAGAGACGCGGTAGCGTCTCGAGACAAGTACATTTACCGACTGTCAGTAACTCTCGACTCGACGATATAACGAGACGCGCCAAGACTACTATACGCCAAGTACCACATTTTTCGATGTCTTCAAAACAGTTTATAGCATTTTTTAAATTACATGTTATTCCAAGACGTGTTTCAGCGTGGCAACTGAATGCAATTTTTCTTTGCCGATTGATTGTGATGAAAATGAAAGCTCTAGCTTCAGGCAATGAATAGATATATTGATTTTTTGTGTTCGCTTTCCTCGGGAGAATAAATTCAGTCGCTCGTTTTTCTCCTTCGCACACTACATATTATGATTATTAGATCCCCATGGTAGTCG
>JABMBS010092130.1:0-10399 GCA_018491695.1 Lissonota sp. PSUC_FEM 10030012 | reverse complement strand
AAATTTTTTATATCTGACACTGTATTTTTGGGAATTTTTTCAGATTTTTCGATTACGGCCATCGAGGTGTTCAAAAAAAAAATTCAAAAATTCATGACGAGCTCAAATTCGTTTTAAAAAATCTGAAAAAAATTGTAATTGCTTGATAGAGTGAGAGTATTGAGAGAAAAAATTGTGAACCAGATCTGAGGGGTCGACCAGGTCGAAACGGTGTGGAATGCCTCATATAAAAATCGTCTCTTTCCGCCATGTCGCAATGTCCCGGTGAAAATTAAATTTTTCTGATTGCATATATTCATAATCTGTGAATGATTTCACATTGTCCTATGTAGGGGAGGGTGGGGCACACCAAGCCGCACCAAGTTCATTTCGATATCTCAATTTTTTTTTGCGGTACTGGAGAAATTTGTAAATCACCAAAATCCATGCTGATTGCAAGCTCATGTGGGCAACTTCGTCGCTGCTTGAGTGTGCATATCCCCCAAAATGGCCGGAGAGATCTTGGCGAAATTACAGTCAGGAGGTAACAAATGGTGGTCGTGATGGCCCAAGGTATAGAACCGGGGGATTACGAGTATAAACCCCTCACATCGGTATAGCCGAGGTGGCAGTAGCAAATGGAAGCCGCTGCCACCGTAGATTCGAGGGTTGGTGTGCGAAGTATACCGTCCGATAAACACCGCGTTACTCCACTGGAACAGGGCGTTTCTCGTGTTGCTTGCAGCCGCATCGTCGCTAAGGGAGAACGATCGCTAAGCCCCGTCAACTATCGTGGGAGTCAACGTGACCAGTCAAACGGAATTACAGAATAGCCTGCAAATGCCGATTAGGCCTGATATGTGGGAGGGATTCTAGCTTAATCTCGCGTGATTTCAGATTCGCACCAATTCTTAACAGGGGTCATGTGACTAAGATGGCAAAGGGTTGGCTTTTTAAAAAAAATCTCAATATGAAGTTTACATTAAACACTTGACGAACCTCCCGCCTATGTTTGGAAACTTTATAATTCACCAGTATATCTGCAAAGAATAAATAATATAAAATATTCCACCGTTTGTAATACGAATTATAACGTTGCCAAATATGCAACTCAATTAGCCAGAGCAGTGCTACAGTGTGCGCCATCAGCGACGCTACCAGAAAGTGCAATAACGGGCTTTGGAATGCAATCGGCAACACAACAGATCATACCGAGAGTACTTCTGCGTCAAAGGGGGTGTTTCGCTACCGTGGATGGCCTTTGATATCGGGAACATTGTATACATTCGCAATGGCACAGCGTATGCGCGTGTGGCCTGCCGGAGGCATTCGCGAGTCTACCAACGTATAGATACATCCCTCATAAGGGAGATATCGCTTTCAAATCAAATGACCCATTTGGTTTTAGTACCATGGCCATTACGGGTCGAGTTGGTGTGAGTCCGCCAGCCAGTTTTGCCTGCGGTGAGTATTCTGTCCTACGCTATCCTTTACCTCTCACCCTTGCTCTCTCACTCTCTCGCTAGTTAACATTGTACTACCGGTGCCAGAAGGGAGACTACCCGACAACTGGCAATGCGCGACAATAATATCTAGTCTGGAGGGAAAACAGGTTGGAAGGAAGTGGGAGGAATCATAGGTATACTCGCTAGTCCTTGAATAAGATCCCGAATGGTCCTGTCCACTCGTTGTATCGCCAGACCAACGGGTCATTTGTACGCATCCCTTCATACTCGGTCTACCTGAAGCCGTTCCTTTTTGCGCGGGTTGAAGAAATCAGTGAAAATACATAAAGGCTTTTACCATTCATCTGCTTGATTATTTTCATGAGGTTTCACATACTGATAAGTCCATAGTTTCTATAGGCCATGGGATACATAAAGAACTACTTTGTAGTACTCGGATTGCCATGACATAACCAGTAACCCCGTAGAAATGACCAGCTGACCGAGATGCAAGTTTGATGCCGTTCTACACTTACATGGTGCAGTTTGACCTACACCAACCCCTTACGAGAAGGATCTTGGCGGTTGCCACGCGGTCACAGAGGCCGTTTGGGTCAGACCGTTTTGGAGCGTGTAACGGCATCTGGAACCGTGCATAGCTGCGTGATACTGGGTGTTGGAAATTCTCGTCCCAAACGGCAAGCCAAGTGAGATTAGTGGAGGTGAAACACGTGTTCGATTCTCGTTGAGGGGGAAAGTTCGGTGTATGACCGGGGGGGTTAGCTCGGCCGATCGACTCTCTCGCTAACTCACCAGCCTCAGCAGATTGCCCATCGCTGAGACATTTCGAGGTGGTAGAAAAATCAAACACCCCCGATCTCTTGCCGCATGTACGAGCGTCTTGCTCCACTCTCGATGGAGTAGGTAAGACGTCGTTACGCGCATCCGGTGTTCTCCCTGCTGCTTAATACCATCAGGAGGATCACAGTATCGGGGTAACCCCCCCATGGGCTACGGAGCGCGTATAGGATCTTTCCAGCTTTGCTGAACGCGCTTATCCTCGTGGCACGGCTATTGCCAATGTGTGCAAGATGAAGATAGAAGAAGAAACGAGGGAAGACAAGGGAGACCGAGAAGGAAGCACCTTATATAAAGTTTAAATCATCCACGAAGCAAGGCCTCTCTGAACATCCGCTGCTTTGGCTTGTGAAAACGGATATTAAGATGCGTTACGATCGGTGTGCGGCTCAGCTTTGCCCCACGTTCGTTCCTGCATATGGCCGCCGCTGCTACCCGTCGAGACCGACTGGCAACCGACCAAATTGGAAAGCACAGTTGCGAAGTTTCCCCGTGCGCTTCTCTGTACTCACCAGCATCCTCTCCGAGCGAATATCACGGCGCGTGTATAACACTGGGACTTGAACGCCAAAACGGCTTGGGGTGCTTCCTCTTCCCCATTCACCCCCTCGCTCTCGGCATACTTGTGTCGTTTGAGAAATCCCTTTGCTCACATCTCTGACGCTGAAGCGGTAAAAGCACGTTTCATGAGCTCAAGGATGGAGAATCATGCTCGGAGGATACCACCAGCACACAGAGGTCACAGAATTCGTTGCGGATGCACGACTTGCCGATTTCATGCACTTGCCAAGAATGTATAATTAGTTACGGTAGACGTTGTACAGAATTTCGATAAATTATGCGGATTTTGTATAAAATCGTAGACAATCAACAATTCGCTGAGACTCTGATCTCATGCAGCTTTCCACAGTTCCCGGTATATATTCGAATGTTGATCATCCGCGATTATTGTCCAGCTCGTTGGCAATTTTAATTAAACTCGGAGACTGTCGATTTCACATGGGCTTCCCGCTGAACCACCATTCTTATCATACATTATTCTTTTTATCTTTGTTCTAGATGTAATTTCTTGCCAAGTCGCTTAGTCGAGAAGAAGAGCAAAGGAAACAGATAGAACAAAGAAGAAGATGAAAAAATAGAGCCTGCAATGAGGCAAGCGGCGAGCATTGGTCTGATGGAATTTTTCCCGAGAGTCAAAGAGGGACATAGAGAAAGATGCGGAAAGAGAGAAGAAGGGAGATGGGATGCGTGAGAGAGCTCAGCACCCAACTGGCACCAGCCCAAATTGAAAAACACATTCGCGATGTTTTCTTTGCGCGAGGGTAGGAAGACTCTCAAGGGAATGGGTAAGGTGAATGGCTGAAGGAACGAGAGAACGAGTAGAGACTTCGGGAGCTGACTCGTTCGTTCGCCAGCCGAAAGATATAATGGATCGCGAGAAGAGAGAACCTTGCTCTTGGGTTGCTATACCGCTGCTACTACTGCTGCTGGGGGGGTTGAAAGTTAGGAGCATGAAGGGGCCCTCTCCCGGTTGAACTTAGCGAGAGGGTGGGTTGGATTTATAATGAAAGCCGTAGAGTTGGACTCGGATTTGTGAGGGTAGTGCAACCCTCCCGGTCCGCTTTCAGAGACGCGTGGAGTGAGGTCGAAAGAGCCGAGGGTAGCGGGTGAGCGAAGAGGGCATGTTGGTGAGAGACGAGATAGCAAAATTCTCCTTCTCTTTCCAGCACTCTCTTCCGCCCTCTCTCATGAATTCCGTTCCCGCTTCCATTTTCCCAAACTCCATCTCTGTCTCTCCACTCGACGAGGAATCCAATCGCCACGTGATCTGTATAATAGCTGTGCTAAACCTTCTCTTCATCCTCGCGGAGAGCTCCTCTACCCCCATCGCAATCCCACGGGTGAAATTGCAAATAACAAACGTTTGCCTATCACAAGGCGGTTATTCACGAAACGCCAACGAAGCTTCTGCTTTTAGCAGACGCGAACGAGGGTAGCACATTGGTGCAAGTGCGAATGTTTTTGGCGTGTGTGAAGTTTCGACGATCTACCACAAAGGACGATGAATATCGGAGGATTTGGAAAATTTCGATCGTCGCACCGGCATTAAATCCGCATGATGTGGACAATTGATTCATCTTCGAGTAGGCTAAAAACCCACCAGCACTGGAAAAAAATATGGTGACGTATATTACCGTGGCAGATGAAATTTGGGCATTTGGAATATCTGCATTTCATAGTAATCTAACCTGAAAAAACAAAAACTATAAAACATATTAGTTCAACAGAAGCAACCATTGAAATATTGTTTGCAATATCCCAATGTTTAACGTTATGGTCAAGATATTTTTCGTTGGGTTATTGATAACATATAGGAGTTCCTTGAATCATTACTATTATTATTAAAATAAACTATTTATCTGAACGATATACACTGTCTTGCACTTTCTCTTCCATAGACCGTTTAATTAGGTGAACCCTGTTACTATAGCGGATACAGCGTTTACATGTCCATGCAGGACAGGCGCGAAAAAGGGGAAGAGATATCGTTAAGAAGCGTGCTTTTCCTAATTAAATTGACGGGCTTCACGGGCGATATACCCGAGACATGCATGCGAAATCATACATAATACTCGTTGAAAAATGGCAAACTGTGGCAACGTGCATCAATATCCGAGATACTTTGTTACACATCAGCGGGCATCTGTGTGGACTTTGTTCGCCAGGAAGGATGAGACGGGCAATTTGTGAGAATAACGATGCGCACAATTACACTGGCCTTGCGGCGATCGTCTCGTAGATCGTTTTTAATTGCGCACGTCGAGTATAATAATCGCATGCTCTACTACCCTGTTAAAAAAAAGGAAAAATCTAATCTATACGCAAATAATACGTTTAAGTGGTTCTTAAGTTGATAAATATAGTTATATTTCGTTGTATCATTATTATTTCGAAGCGCGAAGGTATCGCGCAGGGATCGCGAGAAAATTTCTGGAGATCCTGTAACATCGTCCGTTCGGTTGGGATGAGTAGGGCGTAGTACCGGTGACGAGGTCGTTGATGAGAAAGCGGGCAAGTTGGTTAGAGAGACAGAGAGACTCGTGACCGAGCTTGGCTTCTATCCGGCTCTCATGCTCGAAAGGTACTCCGGCAGTTCCTCAGTGGCTCGTTAAGGCATTTGCATTTCATTTCGTCCCCCGTTCACCTCGCTCGTCTCCTTCATCCGACCCACACACCCCAACCCCTACTCTCGCGAACCGGTACAGCTCTCGCTCTCGCGCGCGTCCCCTCCCCACACTTTCCCTCCCGCCCGCGTATAAATATTAATGCAACATCGTCCTCCTCTCTCGAGAGGGGCTTTTTGTTCCTCTTCCATGTGCCCGAAGTGGTTCCCTCTCGAACCCAACCGAGAATCCCTCTTTCTCCTTCGCCATCTCCTTCCGTGTCCTCTCGTCGAGTACTTTGAATGCTGATACGCCACCAAGTTTGCAGAGAGTAGCGAGCTACGCGTTCACCACGACCCACGCTTTTTTTGCTTGTAATGAAACGCAATTTACGATTTTATATCAAGCTCGTTGGTCTTAATTCCACCAGATTTATCGCGATTGCGATTTTTTTTTTTTTTGTAGCAACCTCGGTTGCGTCAAATATACCGCAACAATAGCGCCTCGAACAATGTTGTTTATTCAGGTTTACGTAGCTGCCTATAGTTTCGAGTTAAGCCGACCCCGTTAACCAGGACGTGGGTCACTTGATTATCCATCGCTACGGTAATGATTTTTTTCGCAATCGCTGCACAATACCTTCGCAAACAATGGTTTATTCGTATTTCTGGAGCTCCATACAGCGTCGAAGTTAAACCAACTCCATTAACCAAGACGTGGGTCACTTGATTTTTCTTTGTTGCAACGCATGGAATATTGCTTTCAACAAACGCTTTCACCGGCGCAAGATTTATCGTATCCACTCCCCGTTAGAGTCTGTCTCGCTTTCTTTTAAGTATACCCCAGTCTACATTTTTCATGAATATCCCATGATATCTTAAAACGTTAAGATTCCGGCACGTTTCCGCCCTAAGGAAAAAGAATGGCTCACGTATCATTGTAATATTACAACACCCCTTTCTCGTATATTTTTATAGCGAAGCGTGCTCGGAATCTTTCTCATCTCTTGCCCCTATTCCATCTCCCTCTCGCTCTCCCTCCCTCTTTTTCTTACTCCATTCGAAGTCTCGAGTCTGCGAAGAATTTACAGTGGTCTTTTAATTGATAAGAGTACGTCCTGTTCTCAAAGACGTAAACTAGCGCGAGAGAATGTATTAAAATACAACAACATAGAACGAAAGATCAACACTGGCGTTTTCACGATGGAAAAGAATGATCGCGCGAGGATATTTGGAAAATTGAAGATGGGCACCGAATTGAAGTGAGTCGATCTTGGAGATTTCAGAAAGAGCACTTGGGTTTACCATCGCTAAGATCGGTGTGAAATGGTATAGTCTAACGGAGAAACTCGAAGATAGAAGCTGAGGGTACATCCTGACGGTGGAAAGGGGTTGAAAACTGAGGGTAGACACCGGATATATAGAGGATAGCACGAAGAAGAAGAAGAAAAAGAAGAAGAAGAAGACGACACGGCGACGACTACGCCGAAGAGAGGGTGGAAAAGGAAGATGGGGTGGAATAGGTATATGCGGGCAGCGAGTAAGGCAGCTAGATGGGGCTCTGCATTGCCAGCATGATTGCCTCTATGGCACATCGAGGCAATCCCCGCGGCTACGTGCCCGACATACATCCGCCACCCACCATCTTGCCTATCCTTTTCAGCTCTTTCCTTTTTTTCCTCTCTTTTTAACCTTCTCTCACTCTTATACCGCGCTGCGTCTCGACTTAACTGTGTCGGTGTGTATACATTGCACATACACCCGAAGCCTATGTACACCTTCTACATATCTGCCTTATTCTTCGCTCCTCTCGGTTCTTCCGACGGGAACGCCGCTCATCTCGACTCTACCAGAACTCCTTCGGGAACTCAGATATGCAACGCACCCGCGCGACCACTATTGCATATTTAAATGCCAACGTTGAATTTTCTCCCTCTCTCATATCCGCGACCAAGCCAAGCTAATTGGACGAGTGAAAAATATTACTAGAAGATTTAACGCGTTTGAGGACAAAAAGACTCTTCAGTATCGCGGGAATGTAAATTCAAAGCGTGCCATTTAAATATTGCGTAACGGATCCACATTCAAATCTACGCTGCAAAAATAGTTATTCACCACTTTCCAAGTGTCGTCATTGGATCTCGCAACTAAACTTGAGGAATCTCCATGAGCGTCGGATGATTTCATGAACTGTTCACTTTGAACATTGAGTTTCGAAGGACGGTGCTGTGAAATTTTCATGAAAGAAAATGGAGGAAATGAAAGCTTTGCCGTAAGGTTTTCAAACTTCAGCTCAAGTAACGGGGTTATTTTTATTGCCAGTAGCCATTTGTAGAAGTCCGCGCGAGTCTCGCGCATAAATCGCACGGCGTAGCCTTCCGGGCTCTGAGAAAGACGGCGAGTGAGAAAGCTGAAAAGTTACAATTCGCTTTCGCGTATACGACATTGTATATATATAGATACATACGTATATATACATGGAAAAAAGAATGGAGACTGTCTTTTTGCAAGCAGAGTCCGGACACCGCGCTATATACCGTGTCGTTCTCTCTATAGCTTGGGATTTGAGTCAATCGGAAATGAGAAAAGTTTAGACGGTTTATAGGGTTGTGCGTGTCTGTGAATCTTATACGTAAGCTTTTTCGCGCCTGGATGGGAGGAGGGTCAGAGACTCGAGGAGCCGCGGAAGACTGACTTTATTCTTCTTCTACTTCCACCTACGATGTAAATATATAGTATACGTATAAGTACGAAGCCCTCCGCACATAGCTTTTCGAGCTTTCGCGTCTTTCCCATTAGATATGGTTAACGTCGTCGTCGTCGTCCCCGTTGTCGTTTCGATAGAACGTACTAAATTAGCATTAGGAAGATCCATAGTTACGAGTGGTTCTTCGCGAGTTTCTGCCGTGTACACCAATGTTCACCAAGGAAAACCGCACGTGACAACCGACACGCGGTTATTGCCTGTCGCGCGTACGTCACGTCCGTCGTAGTCTTTTTACAGGGGCCAGAGATTGGTGCGCGAACCCTCCTACTCACTTCGGCGTACACGGGACTACCATCAACAAGAGAGATGGAGGAAAAGGGAAACCTCAGTGGCGTCCTTTTTCCACTGACTCCTGCGAATACGTTAGGAAAAGCTCGGGCAGTGCGACATCCAGCGGCTTTTCCTCTCCGGTAATGAAGATCCAGTCGGGTATTTATAAGACAGGCAAAGCCTCTATACGGCAGTAACCCTGATATATATTGGCAATAGCAATCTTTTTCCGTGTCTATCCCAAAGGTCTATAGTCCCAAAAATCCCCGCAAAAGCAACGCCGTACAGGATGAAACCCGTATAACAAGGTAACAGTGTAAGCCACGGAGGTAAATGTACGACTCATCGGTATTAACATTAGAAGAATGCTGTGTAACGTTACATTACGCTGTCAGAATAACCCTCCGGGAATCGTTTTCGATTCATCACTCGCTTGCCCGTGGAACCTTTTAGAAAAAAAAGTGATAAAGCGAACATGCAAGAAACCGGCAGAATCTGTTGGGTATTTTGCAGGAGTTTGCGCATATATATTTTTTGATCAAAAAAATTCTTTGAACGCACTGCACTTCCTGCTATATTCACGCTGTAAATATCATTGATGCTCCAGTAAAGTAGTCATTGTCGGTGATTATTCGAGTCACGCGTGTGCATCGCGCGGAGGCGAATACGAATTTTTACTGATGCATCAATATGCGCATAGTGGCTACCGGCCTGGGGACTTTGTCACGTTTTGGGTTCACCAGAGGAACGACGAGGACCTCTGGATACAAGCCGCGTGTTCGATCGTTCGCCCTTTCTCTCTGCCTCCCTCTTTCTCTCCCTTGCCCTCCTCCATGATCTCCCGAGTCTTTTCACTTGGTTTGCCTTTTCCCTCGCGGAGTTAAATTAAAGAAAATTCAATATAATTTCTCCGCGCCCCACTGCGCCGCTGGCCGTTTGCAGAAGCTCGCGCGGTAACGGGGGAGAAGCTTCTCGCTGGGAGTCCCACCGCGAGGGGTTGCTTCTAACTGGTGTAATACCGATAGTCTGCCACCTTTTGGTACCTTCATTCGCATGGGCAATGGGTAACTTGAGTGGGAAAGAGAGAGAGAGACACACACAAGGGGGCAAACTTGCGGGGTAGAGGATGTGGTAGGTGCTGCATTGAGTAGGAAGTCAGCGGCACGCGGCGACGGTATTTCACAGGCGTGTTTCATTAGCGGAAGATGCTACGGTTCTCTGCGGGAGCCGTTGGCAAGAACCATTGCCAAGAGCAATTGACAACGATGACAATGCCGCATATTGAACGCACGATGCGAGGCCCGTGACTCACTGAAGGAGTCCGTGACAACCAGAAGCGAGATTAAAATCCAAAGACCAGAGATTGAAGAAGAGGTCTTAAATGATTTTAGCAGTCAATAGTACTCTTTGGCTTCTTTTTCACTGTATGGTGATTCGATACATCTGATTTGATCTTCGTGGAAACGCATGTGCAAACATAAAGGAAAAGTTGCAGCAAGGAAATTGTTGACTGCTGTTCTTTTTGCAGATGATTCTTTTCTTAGCAAACTTTTAGAATATACATTAATTGCTACAGATATTTGACGTGCGGAAGAAAAGACCTTCAAAATTTTAGACGTGTAAAAGCAGTTTAAGCTAGTCCAGACATTTTTCATCTGACATTTCAAAATATGAGAGAAGTACCTTAAATAAATTAATCAGTGAAAGTGAATTAATCAGTTTTATCCGAGAGTAATGTTTTTCTTTCCTAAAAAGTATTGCTGCAAAAATTTAACGTGAGTTATTCAATGCGATTTCTAGGCTATGTAAAAATGACCACCGTTTCTTATTTCTCTCTGCACTTTCTGTAGGAATCCTCTGCCAGTCTCAGAAAATACTAAAGATTCAAGGTGATTATTCAAATTACTTAAGGCAGGA
>JABMBS010091019.1:0-10448 GCA_018491695.1 Lissonota sp. PSUC_FEM 10030012 | reverse complement strand
AACAAATTAACCCAATGTGTTAACATTGGGTATTATGTAAACACAGTATATACAAATACTGGTATTGGAATATTTTTGAGCAGAAACGTTGATGAAATTATTGAAACCTAAAAATATTCCAATTCACGTAATTCAATTACATCCTCGCAATTTTAATACAAAATCGTCAATGAATTACTACGGTATAATTGAAATACATTGAAATTCTATAATTAAATTACATGCATGAAATTAAATTATATTGAACTACGATTTTTTCGGGCATCATTTTGATTTCGATGCTAATTTACATCCCGCATTGTAATGGAATTCTGTACTCAAATACAATGCTAAAAATAATTACCATCAAAATTCAAACTCTATTACAATCCTCAACATATTTTATCATTGATTTATTTTAATGGCAAATTTGCCCAACCCTGGCCCAGAACTATTTGATGAAGAATTCTTCATATCAGGCAAATGTCTACTGTCTACACAACATGCTAGACCCATGATAGACTCAACACGTTTTATAAATGGACTAAACATGAACGCCAGATAAGCATCGTTGGCTTCCCCAATGCTTGACTATCGTTCAATCTATCAAGTACATCATCAGTCTCCCCTCTTATCAGGCTGACAAATCATTATGAATACATTATTTAGATTCAATAATACAAAAACGGTTGGGCTTTGAAAATTTAAAGTACTATAGTGTAAAATAAAACGATTCCTCCAATAAAATTCCTATAAAAACGATCACTTGAATTATAATGGTGCCAGTATAGATATCGTCATCTTGTCGATAATGATTATGTCATGATTCGTCTGGGAGAATGTGAAACGATGGTTTTTTGTTGTATGAATCAGCACTCAATGAATTTTTAACCACATTAACTTATTTGACTCCAAAAACTTAAGCGGAGGTTATTTCAAGAATAGACATCATGTAAATAACAATTCATGCAGAATTCACTTTGTTTAACTTCGGTCTACAAGTTTTCAGATGACCTCAGTTTTGAGTCCACTGCATATTCTCCTGTTAATCTATTCAGTTCAACATTTTTATTAATTGTATGACAATCGAATGTGTTAATCTGCATCCTGACAAACTTTTTTTTCCTATGTTTACGATGTGCCAACTATTATTCAAATATGTCAAAATCCCTTTCACCTTTCTTCTTACTTCGTTGACTAATTCTGTCAACCTTTACTAAACAAATGATCGTTCTGACATTGAATTCAATCACAATTGTTGCTTATTTTTATTCTACGCTAAACTTCATCCCACCTATATGAATACTGCAAATTAAGATTCTGGCCAATCTTCTTCTTCCCCTCGGTTCCCTCGATTAAAATACCGGTCGGTTTATTAATTAGGTATATTGATATTTAATTGGTATCCATTTTTGTCAACGGTCATTTAAGATCCTTTGTCAGACTTATTTGCATGTTAATTGGTCTGTTCAAATCATATCAACATTGTTACTGTCAAGATTCTTTTACTTTCCCCTCTTTTTGACTATTAATGTCAACTCGTATCTCACATATTCCTCATGAATACCAATCCTGATGTCAATCGACATTTTCGTTTACCTACATTCTATCCGCATTGCTATACACTATTGTCGATATCAATTTCTTCAAATTTTAAGAACCATCCAAGCTACTTGCTCAGCCCAACGTTGGCCGCAAGTTCGAGGAAAAAGAACACTGAATAATATACAGATCTTGAATGGTCAACCCCACAAATTACGAAAACGCTCGTTAACTCCGCCGCTATCTGAAACACACTTTCATGTCCACCGGAAAATTCGCTACCTGCAAACATACTGTAATAACAGTTCTCCCAGGACTAATAACTTCGTCACTCATTTCAGCTCTCGCTCCTCCATCGCTCTACCTCAATCTTGCTCGTGGGCTTTCCACACCATATTCGTAACTAAGCTCTCTCTCTCTCTCTCTCCCCTTCGTACCTGATCCAGGTACACGTTATAATCCTCGCACCACCAGCAAAATTCAGCCAACACACGCAACCCAAACTATAGATACATCGAGCCCTACCGAGCAAAAGGACTCGAACCAACGTCACATCGACCGCCGAATCTTTTGGGTTGCGCCCTTTTGTATGTTCACAATCGACCCACGTACACGAGAGCATGTTTATCTATTGACAGCAGAAGGTCGTAAACCCCCCTAACTTCGAGTGCTCTATTATCGATGTTACGCCCTTTTGTTTTCGGGCAATCGATCCACGTACACGAATACTCTCAGACACGTGCTTCTTGAGCTCTTTGACCAAACTCACATCCCGCATGCAGTGCTCATGTACACGTGCATTTCAAGCATACATATCTACATGTATATATACGTCTGTATATTGAACGAAGTACACCTCTCTCAATAGGTGGAATATACCCTGTGGCAGGTAACTATATATCGTGGTTCGGTATACCCTATATAGTCGAAACTCGCTGGTTTTCTCCATCCGCGAGTTAACTCTCCGTGGCGAGAGAAACGCTGAAGGGTGAAGCATAGCGAAAGGGTGGAAGGAACATGAGGAGAAGAAGGAGGCAAAGAAAGAGGAGGATGAGAAAGCAGGAAGAGTAGTGAGCCTTGAGGGTGCACACGGCGGCAACGTCGATGGCGAGAGAACGTTGCCACGATGCCAGGCCCAGCAGCAACCCCCATAACGTTGCTGCAGCGCTTCTCCTTTTGCCTCTGGCCCTTCTCTCGCTCTCTTTCTGTTCTCTCTATAACTATATAAGCTCAGAACGTACTACGGCTTTTCTCTCGCTCTCTCGATGCTTTTGCCTCTGGTGTACCGCCTACGATGGTGGATAGAATACATACATGTATATATAACACAGCACATATACAGTACAGTAGTGCTGCTGTTGCTGCTGAAGCGCGGTCGGTCGGTCGCCGTGTGTCTGCAGCTATGTATTTACACTGGGGTGGGTTTCTCTACGGTCTTTCGCGAGGGTATACCTCTCTCTGGTACATTACACAGAGGGAGTGCGAGGGAGATGAAGATAGAGCAAAAGAGAGAGAGATAGAGAGAGAGGTCTGTGCTGTGGCGTTATAGAAGGACGAAAACGAACGGTGAGGCGCATGCTGGTGAAGTAGAAAAGGGGGTGGTATAGGTATAGGGCACAGGGGAGAAGAGTGGATCGCACAAGCCATAGAGTAAACGAGAGAGAGAGAGAGAGAGAGAGAGGGTTGGTTTCGCTGAGAACAGAGTTGCGCTGGATGAAGAGCAAGAGAGAGAAGAGGGTGAGGTTTCAGCGCGCTACCTCTGTATATATACGCGTATAACGGGATGAAGAGAACCCGTGGAGAAGCGCGAGTCTCATAGAGAGTGAGAGAGAGTGCGAGTGAGAGAGAAAATAGGGAATCGACAAAGACTGAGAGAGAGAGAGAGAAAATGCGCGAGAGCTGTTTTCGCTCCTCTTCTCTCTCTCTCAGTTTCTCTCGACACACAGCCTGGACGTGCAAGCACATCGCGTGCTTTTCTCTCTCACTCACGCTTAGATAGCGTTCGCGCTATGGGAGAATGAACGAAGAGAGAGAATCCGCGAGAACGAAGTTCTCTCGTGAGCCGCTGCTGCTGTGAGAGCCCACGCTCTTTCCGAGGGTTTGGGGGGTTGCAGAGGGTGAGATCAGTGTACATATACGATATTATGTGTGCATGATGTGTGTGTTTGTGTATGTGTGCGATGTGAGAAAGAGGCCGCGGCGAGGGTTGCGCGAAGAGATGACGAGAAAGAGCGAGAGAGATGCGACGAGGGGCGGGTTAAGAGGGGGAGGGTTTGGAGACAGCTGCAGGCCATGCGAGGGTCCGTCGACGTCGACGACAACGACGGCGACGGCAACGACGACGACGTCGAGAGAGCATGAGGCCTGTGCCCGTTTACTGCGGAATATACGCGGACCCACCAACACCAGTGGTAGTTCTCTTTGCGCTCCCTGTACATCCCTCTTTCTCTCTCTATCTATTTATCTCTTTCGCTCTCTCTCTCTCTCTGTTCATGCCGCGTTCGCGTTAGTCCGTCTATATAGCACGAGCGCACACACCAGGCTTTTCCTTCTCTCCCTGCTGGCCTCTGGGCTCCCTGTGGCCACCATCGTCGTCGTATATTTCGCTTCTCTCTCCTTCTCTCTCTACCAATCTCTATCTCTCTCCAGCACCATCTCCGTCGTTCGACTCATTCGCGCAGCACACGTGCAATCCCCTTTTCGACCACGATCGCGTTCGCGCCAGCTATCGCTGCTTCACTATATTGTACTATTCTATGGGATATTCCATGTTAGTTCGAAAAACATTCGAACCCTCGCCCTCGTGCATTTCATTCGTGCTGTTTTATTCACTATTGTCAAGACTATTGTAATGAAAGTATTGCGAAAAATGTGGAGGATTTTGAAATTGGTCGAACTGTATTGTGATACGAAATTTATTTAAGGCGGTATTCTTATCTAGAGACATACATTTTGAGCGTTTTGTCGAGCTCGATAAAAAAAACATATTTTCACCATTCTTTTTTTTTAAATACTCTTATTAATTTTTTGATAATTAATTAAAGAAAATTCGAGCAAAAAATGAAAATGAAAAAAGTCATAGATCTAGTTAGAGGGTCAAAAAGGGGGTGTGCTGGTTGATACGATTGCAACCTTTTTTCAGTCATCCGATACAAAATTTAAAAAAAGATTCTTAATTAGTGAGAATGTCGTTATAGCCCCTACCTCAGAGAAAATGGAAAAAAAATCGCAAAATGGTGGCTGTATGAAGAAGAAAAGGCATTTTTCGACTATTTTTTTCATAGTTTTTAATTATTTGACAATAGTAAAAGATATAATTTTTATACAATAATGGTAGGAGCGATAGAGCGTTTTAAATTGAAGATTAATTCTGAATTAATTTTGTACATTGAAGATGAATTCTAAATTATAGAAATTTAAAAATTTTTTCCAAAATTCTAGACCACAATAATGCCTTGAACACTCGAGGTACGTTGATGTAGCACGAGATTTCACGTCGAACTTCTCTTTCTGATGTACATATTCACTCGCTGTATCTCTTTATCTCTCTCTTGGGTGAGCAGAGATAGACAAATAGACAAATAGATAGATTGAGATATATTTATTATGTATAAGTTGATATGTTATTGTATAAAGAATAAGTTGATGGAGTGCAATCATATAATTAAATCGAAAGAGATATAGCTGATAGACTCACCACTCAGTTAAAATAAAACGTATCTGCATCAACTCAAAATTGGCTGGTTTTTCAGAATTTTTAAAACATTTTTCAATTTTCGCGTTACCGTTTATTGAAAAAATCTAATAATTGGACTTAATTATAAACTCCATCATTTTTCACTGTGCATAGTTTCTTCTATCAGTATATAAGTTCGAAGGATAATTTTGGATTCTTCATAAAAAAAGGCTTTGTGTTTTACGGAAAAAGAATTATGCAAGCTTCATATCTGCAAAGTTTTTTGTCCAAAATAGAAAAATAGCACAAGGTAAAAAATATATGTCGCATTTTTAGAAAAATCCAAAATCACATCAATCTTTAACACTTTGATCGATTTTTATAAGATTCAATAGCGAAAAACTGACAAAATGTTTCCTTATAATATTTTTAAGATCGCGCAAAAAACAGAGGCCCCTTCATTTGATGCAATTTGTTGGAATTTTTAGCACACGCTTCGGTAATAAAATTTAAGATGTCTAAATCAGGCGCGCCACAAGTTTCTGTTCAATATCTTAGATAATATCTAAATTATGTTCGTGTTTTACAACGTTAATAAAAAAAATGGCGTTACAAAAATGCAACAAGTTGATATCTTAAAATTCCAACCAGAATAATCTAATTAAAAAAAAAATGGACAAAAATATGAAGCTCTGTCCACGAGCAAAGATAACGGCAGAAGGAAATAATCTGGAACAATTCGTCAGTGCAGATGTAAAAAAATCATAAACCAAATACGTCGGGGTAGAAAATACTTGTTAAATCAACTTTTAATGCCCCATATATCCATGTACTTTGCTTAATATATTTATATGGGTGGTTTGGCACAGTTCTATAATAGACGCATAGTTACGGCAATAGCACGTACACTTCACTATAGTACCAAAATGCTTCGCTTTAATCATGCTGAGAAGCATTTATCCGTGTATTCAACCATAGTATTAGGTATGTAGAGAGTTTCACTATGTACATGCTCGATTGTAGTACTCATCGATTATTGTAAAAACGCATCGATCGCAAACTATATTTGACGAAGATAATGATGCGAATTAACCTCTATTTCTCAGCCATTGATATGATGTGATGTATTTAGTTATAATAAACCACATCGATCCCTCAAAGACAAAAAGACTGTATTCTATATCTCTGATCTTGACAATCCTGACTGATGATAGTTATGTAACTAAAGTTATGAGGGGTCAGGTAAAGTGGAATGAAGGTTTGAGGCTTTACATAACCTATGAGGGGTTAAGGGTCGAGAAATTAAGTTACGAGAGGTCACTAAAGTTATAAGGGTTCAGGTATCCTGGAATCAAGTGAGATATATGTGGGTCATTCCACGTCAACTCAACCTGAGTCTGACCCTTGACTCTCGGATTTGGCTAGCGGTTTTTTATTTGATTGTTCCACTTTGACAGGCACCCAGTTTCTTTTAGATTGTTCAGATTCGGTTTCATTTAATTAGCGTTAACAAATTTTTAAATTTATTATTAAATTTAAATGAATCGAAGTGACATAATACATAAAAACTGATAAAGAATACATAAGAAAACATATTATGTTAGCATTATGTATTACATAATGTAAACATTATGTATTATGAGTCTGGTTGGCAGAAAAAAACTTTATCAAATGCAGCCTCTTTTTATTTAGATTATTAATTTAATTTAAGGGTAAATTTGGCATTGGCAGATGCAGTGGAGATCACTGTAAGGATAGTATTTTCATTAATGACCCTATATTGCATTCACTAATGGGCCAATACTATTCGTAATCATGTGTCAGCAGTGTTTTTATTTGGTGACCTAGACTGCCAATTACTGCTATAGGCCCAATTTACCGCGACTCTGAAAAATAGCTGGGCCAGTCATGGTTGGTAGTATATAGATAGGACTTCGTCATGATGCTTACGCATATAAGATTTCACAATGAAACAGTACAGATGGCTCATAATGTTACTGTATACCTGCTGACAAGTGAAATGGCGTAACTTACATAATTTAGGAGTTGTAATTTTTGGAGTAAGGTCCTCACGTGTACCAAACAGCAGATGTGTGTGCTTCGCTGCATTACCGTATATATACGTGGATCGCCATCGCACTATACCTGCTTTCCTATATTACAGTACTGTACATAGGTAGGAAGGTAGGTACATCTGAATACATATATACATGCATCCATATATAGGTTGTGTAGTACTTCGAGCTTGGCGTTTCTCGCCGACCCGCTGGCACCTTCCGGCGCGTAGTACTCGCCTGCTTGCTTTTGCTTGTTCGTTCCTCAACCTCTTCTCTATATATATTCCACAAAGTACCACCACCCCACACACACACACACTACTCCGTGTTGTGTGTTTGTGTGTACCTTCTCCACCGTCTCATAGCCCATCACTTCGTCTCATTCTCCGCTCGTCCTCTCTGCTCTAGCCTTCTTCTCATCCGCTCAAAGCACCCAACGGCTGCCTCTGGGTCTCCTCTCTGTTCTCGACAACCCTCTATTCGCGACCCTCTATATATACATACATATATATGTACATAGGATGCAGCAATTTATATAGAAGAGTTCGCAAGTTCGTTGACCAGATGCGCAAACGAAGGATCTCTCATCTATTTTTTTTTTTTCTTTAATCTTGGCTACTCTTTCCACGTTGGCATTTGGTAGAAAAACCAGCTTTTTCGCTAAATAATCCCTCGTTAAGTTTCAAGCGGAACTCGTTCTACGAGGGCCGGGATTGAATAGATTTTCTTCAAATTGCAAGTACAACTCGGCACGAACTCCATAGGCGTCAGGTAGCGAAAAGTCGCTAAAACAACACACATATTATTTTTGGATGAATCCTTGCAATATGCTACCTTTATACTTTTGCCGCAAAATATCGTTGGAGTTGCGATGAAATATATGACATCGGTATGAAGATTTAAGTCCGGAACATCAATGTTTTTCGTGAGTCGTTCGAAATAATGGGTTATAGAAGATCCCGCGCAACCGCTCAAAAGGGCAGCGTCGTCTCTGTTAACCGAGGATTTTAAATCCACTCCCTTTCACGAAATTTTATGAAGGCTACCACGTATACATACATATATAGCATACCAAAATGTCCCCCAACTGTATAGTTTCCCTCTCACGAGAGTTCCTTCCACGAACCATCCCTTTCTCTCTCTATCTCTCTCTTCTTCTTCATCGTCGTCGTCGTCGTCGTCGTTCGTTTCACCTCCCTTATTCCCCAAACCCCCGCGACCTCGAGGTCCGTTCGTCCGTCTCGGGCGTGTTCTCTTCCTCTCTCTCTCTCTCTCTCACTCTCTCACCCTCGATTGTCGCACCCTCGTTGCCGCGGCGTCCACCCATTGCCTGCTGCTGCTGCTCATACCACTGTATAGCATCGCCCGAGCTCCACAAACAAAAGGTCGTAACCTGTGAAACTTGAGCCCCAAAGTAACGGTTTATAAAGCCCTTTTGCCATGAAGTACAAATTCAACGTTGTATAGAGGTACGATGTTCCCAACCCTCTTGTAAGCGTCGCAGAGACCCCGCGGGGGCCACCCTCCCACGGACTATAGCGACCCAAACCCTTGGCGCCCCTTTGCTCTTAGCCGACGCCGTCGTCGTCGTCGTCGTCGTCGTCGTCGTCGTCGTCGTTGGTCGTTGGTCGTCGTTCTCTTCTCGCGAGCTGTTCCAACTGAGAGAGACTCTATAAAACGAGGGACAGAGAAAAGGAGAGAGAACCCGCGTGTGATGCGAGTAGAAACCCGCGACGGGGGTGAGAGCGCGCTCAACGAGCCACGGGCAACTTCCCCGTAACTCGCGCTCCGGTAAATTTCCACGGAGACCCTTACACCAATACTATATAATATTCTCCTAGCCTCTTATACGTGTACAGATCCCGCGGTCGTTGGGCCATTCCTGTTTCCACCCTTGTGTGGGTTTGCATGTACGTACGAGAACCACTGCTTACTAATGTATGTTTGCCGTACAGCGATGTTACGGTAGATATATATACCTTTATATATGTTATGTACCTGGTGTACTACCCTCATCGTGTGTACGTCAGAGCTGTAGCACCCAGATACCCAACCACTATATATTCTATCTCTGTCCCATTTTCTTCCTGGCTGCTTCTATCTCCTTTCGCTTCGCCCTCTGCCTCTACATCGCGAATGGTGTAGAACACACCCCAGAACCCTCTACGCTGTTACGCCCGATACCGCACGAAACACTGTGCACCGTTTTGTTTGTACGTATATCTCAGTGAAATATCTGCTGATACGTTGATTAACGCGCGCCACAGTTGCGAACTACGGCGTATGCGAATGTACTTCACTATAATGTTAAAGCATGAAAATTTAGTGTTTTTCAAATTGAAGAGGTTGCGGGTCTGATATTTAAGATTGTAAAAGGGATCATTGTGAGGTTTCCCATTTGCTATAATTTTCAGTACAATGGAATATCGTGGTAGTGGCAAAGTTGAAGCCAAGGGAGTTGACTTTGAAATAACTGGATCAGAGGGTTTAGAGTTTAGTGGCGAGTGTGGCAGGCTTTACCATCGAGTATTTAGGGCTGTCGACAGCGACGTTGAAGTCAACTTTGTAAACTTTAATGGGTCAATGTTAAAGGTTTATAGGGTTGAGTGCTTTCGTGCAAACAGATTCGTGATCAGAATTTGGAGGGGTTCGTACACAGGATTTTGCGAGGTTGTGCGAAGAAAAAAATGTGAGAAAAATTATACCGTACTTTCATTATAAATGTAATGTAACAGACTCGTACTGCGCTGTACAAAGTAAAAAAATTTTGTATTAAATTGTAAAAAAATATGAAGTTTTTACTTTTCATTCATATAAGCCATTCGACCAATTATCGGATCCGGCCTCACCCTCTTAGATCTGTTCGCAATTTTTTAGCTGAAAGTCCTTATCGAAAACCAGAATCCAGAATTTTTCAGATTTTTCCTCCCCTACCTTTTGCAGTTATTGTATGGGGTATTTTAGCTAATTTTATGATTTTTGTTTTATTCATTTTGATTTTTCATCTTTCACGACAATAAAAAAAAATTCCAAAAAATAAGTTTTTTACATGAAAAAGTCTCAGCTTTTTGGAAAAACTATTGTATTTCTGTTTGTGCACTTGGAAAGCTCTTAAAATTGAGTTTAAAGTCTGAAAAACTGTTTTTTGGCCATTGTCCAAATTTTGAAAAATTTTTCAATATTTATTTCGAAAA
>JABMBS010089908.1:0-10474 GCA_018491695.1 Lissonota sp. PSUC_FEM 10030012 | reverse complement strand
AGTATATTGTGTACATTAAAAAATTAAGAGGTCAACTAAAAAAACTTATCGCAAAGTTATATCAGTTTCCACAAGACTACATTAAATTTCATTTAATTTGTTAATGTTAATTGTTCGATAACGAGCTTCCTAATCGTCGTGAAATTTTTCCACAACCTCTTAAATACTTCGTCCAAAAACATACCAAAATTTTCAGAATTTTCTTATCATTTGCGATTTGGGACTCAACATCCTTACGTTCGAAGGAGTCTTGGAAACGTTGTTAATTAACATGCAATCGTTTTCTCGGGCATTTCGCCGCAATAGCGCAACTTTTAGCCTCCTTCTCTTCAATTTTATTTCTCTCACCGGCACTTTGAGCCTCTGACAGTGGCCGACAGGCCGTGGCTGAGAAAGAGGGAGCAGAAACCGCGAGAGATAGAGGCCAACTTTGTTCGCGAACGTCGCATTAATTAGCCGCGAAACTCTCGGCGCATTACGATGCTTTACAGCTTTTATATACATATATAGGGATATGTGAGGTTGCGAGGGTTTCCGAAATGGTCGATGATGCAAAAAAAAATGAAGGATGCAGAGTCGCGGGATAGAGAGAGAGAAAGATTGAACCAGAAAAGGTGAAAAGAGGAGGATGGCCACGATTGTGGCGCAAAGTCCGAAGGCACCAGGGGGGCTTCGAACAGCTCGGGGTTTATACTTCTGGGAAGAAGCTCGTAAAGACCGCTTGGGCTTCGCGGACTGACTCTGTTATTATCCGCGTAGCGAGAGAGTAGCGCCTGAAATGGCCAGAAGCCAGTGTGCGGCGGTGGGCCCAGAAGCAACGTCGGCGGCGGGGACCTCGGGATATAATCGTCTGCCTTATTCTCTCCCTTTCTCTCTTTTCCTTACACTCGCTGACCACAGCGAGATATATATACCTTCGTATTACTAATCGTCAACCTTCCGACGATTCGCGAGTGATAAGGAAAAAAAGGAGCACGCGAAAACCGGGGCCGTAAAGTGTGCGATAAAAAATAAAAACTAAATTAAAATATACCAACACGTGTATTTAAATTTGGTTCTCGTTCTACCGAGAATTTTTCGTTAATTACTTCCTCGTAAAGTAGCGCACTAAACTTTGTTGGTAATTTCTTCTTTGACGAATCTTCCGTTTAACGTCGCACAATGTGAGCGACAATTGCGTGGAAGTTTCAATCCTGAAACTAACGAATCACTAATTTTCACCTTCGAACTCAAAATTGGCTTCTTTTTGTAATCCATAATCTTGATAATTTTGAAATGCTTCTACTCAATTTTTTTCCAAGTTTTATTTTTGAGTAATTTATTTACATCGATGCTTTTCATTATTCCATAACTTTTTCAATGATAGAAATCCTGTGATTGAAAAAAAAATCAAAATGTAATTTAGTAGAAAATAACAATTTTTTGTAAAATGTATAGTAAATGTAATATGGCTTCTCGATCAAGCTGCTTCTTCTATAATTGTACTCAAAAGACTTTGCTCCATAAAAAAATGTCGAAAAACCGTCGAAAGAAGCATCGTGAAACAGGGACGAGAATTTTCACGATGAAGAAGCGAGAAAAGTAGCGACCAGCTGCGTGGGATGAAAAATATCTGTGCCGAGATTATCAGGAAGTAGAGCGAAGCGTCGATAAAAGAAGGGAAAAAAGTGTCGCGACACGGTGGTTGGAACATGGTCGAGGAGGTTAAAAGAGAGCGAGAGCGTCGGTGCTAACCTCGTGGTGGAGTTACTGGGAGATTTGCGCCAACGTTCCCGAGTGAGAGGATATGAGGCGAAGAAAAGTCGCGCTGACAGAGTGGGAGGTGAGAAGGAGAGTTGAAAAAGAGTCGGTAACCCAGTGCGGGGTCTCGAGATTCAGGCATGCAGTCTGGCGCTCTATATAACATCGTGCGGGCAAACTTGTAGATCGGTGTAGCTGCTGCTGCAAGACTACCCATGCTACGTGTATATAGACGGGCTATCTCTATAAAGTGGTACAAGGGGAAAGATTGGTGGGCAATGGTGGTAGACCACGAATAAGCGTACCGACAACGAACGAGAAACGGGGAGCAGGAGAAAGAGAAGAAGAGGAAAAGGGGCCCGACACTTTGTAGTTTTAATCGATCGGACACACACGCGCGAGCGAGGACGAAGGAAAAGAGAGCAAAAGACGAAGAAGAGCTCCCTGAATGAGGGGATCACGTGAACGTGAAAGAGAGAAAGAGAAAGTGAGAAAGAGGAAACGGCGAAGAGAGCGAGAGTTTAGGGAATGACAGAGAGAAAAAGAGGAAGGAGTTGCTCGGTGCCAGAGTAGAATAAGGACGCCGTTTGTGTGTATAACCCGGCATTGAAGAATCCCCGTAGGAGAGAGAAAGGCCGTCGTGGTGGAGGTGGTGTTGGTAGTAGAGAAGGCGAGAGTGAGACGATCGGATGAATGGAAGGAGGGGGTTGAAAGCTGAGAGTTCCCAGGGGAGTAAGCGTGAGGTAGGGAAGGGTAGAGGAAAAGAGAGAATGAGAATCGGGAGAGACCCACATCCTGCCGGCGTGCGGACTCCTACAACTTCAGCCACCAGCTGGCTACACGAGCGAAACGGCTTCTCTTTCCTTTTGCCTCTCTCACTCTATAGCCCCTTTCCATCGGGTTTCTGCCTCGCATCTCCGCTAACCCACCCCACAAATCGCGAACGACTATACGGTCTGCGGTACGTGTATGTATACATATATGTATACACAGATGTGTGCACCATCCAATGTGTGTATACACGCCGAGAAAGAGCGATGCCGACGATTCGCAGGGATGGAAGAGGCAAAGCAACGTGGCGAAGAGCAAACTGGCTGCGACTTTTCGCCGGTAGAAAGAGCGAGAGGGGTTGATCCGAACGCTAGAAGGGTAGTCGACGGAGAAAAGGACGCGCGCGTATTTCATTCATTCGTTTCTCCACTGACACAAGGTTCGTGTGTACAAGGAAGGAACGACGACCTGTCGCGTGTGCTCCAGTCGTCGCGATCTCGGCACGTTCCTCCACACAAACGAAACCACCCCAATGTTTTCCATAGGCATCCCCGTACGCGATACATATACACAGAGACATGTATATCCTCTCTCAATCTCTTTACCCTCTCGTGTTTTGCGACACATACCTACGATTCATCCTCACCCCAACAATTTACCTCGAGTCGCTTTCCGTATTCAATGGTTTTCCGTATAATCTCTCTCTTTTGATTCTCTCACGCGTCACTGATACACACCGAGTGGAATATAATCGTTGAGGGAAGCGAAGAATATACGTATTTCGCCGGAGGGTGGTAACGGTGAAAACAAAAAGGATACAAATTCGATGTTTCATGGGGATCACAGAGCAGTTTGAGGTTATTGTCATTCTTTCCTCCTGATTCGGAATTAATGCGTTTCTTTTGTTTTCATACTGTTATTGGAATTATGTAATTTATTCAAGAAGAATTATGAGAAGGGTGAGCGAAGAAAATGATGTAATCTTACCGTGATAATTCATTTGCAAAAATCGCCTCATTGACTCGGACCAAAGTGACTGGCGCAGCAACAACTCCTCGAACATCTGGTTTCGATAGGATCTCTGTCCGCAATGGAGGGTTCCCGGTGTCTGCAGGTCTTGTTCGACGCTGGGATGCGATAATAATGGCAAAAGCGACCCGTTAAATAAGACCGCAATGCGTCGTTCTAACTTACGACGCGGCTGTGTTACGGAAATAAAGGAAATTGGCCGAAGTAACGGAAACTGAAACGTTTCCATTCACGCAGATCCGTAAATGAATTTATTGTCAGCTGGCGTGACGTTCGGGAATGTGCAACGATGCCTGATAAGCGTCTACAAACGTCCTGCTTGTAAGATAAATCACGATGATATCGAGGGGAATTGTACAATTGAGTTCGCTTATTTCATATCCTGATCAATTAGTATCAAATCGTTTGTAAAAGACTCAAATATTTATTGGCAAAGTAGTTAAAGATTGTGGATTTTATCTTCACCAATTTTACGAGCATTTTGTTCTCCAAAAGGATTCAAAACATCCTGAGCTGTTTTCAGCCTCTCTGCTCTCAATCACGTGAATAAAAAGGTTCAAATCGCTGCATCAACTAACAATTCTAGGTCTCGAGAGAGTGGCTGACTCCAGCGATTCAATGATCAAGATTATCGTATATTTTCTTCAATAATCCGAGTCCACATCTATCATTCCCCTGGTTTTCTCGATCACGGAATGGGTTTAAACACATTCGTTTCCAAGACCTGACAGAGGACGAAGAAAAACTGATTTTCAACCCTATAAATCGCATCCTAGTACCAATTGTTTCAAAATCAAAAATGACGAGGATGAATAAAGAAGTGTTTTAAAATTCGAGCACCTTCTCAAAGGCAACGAGTAACATGACGAAAAGAGTATCGGGGAGTGCAGAAGAATCCTTTTACCCCTGTACACGAAACCATCCCCATAATATTCCCCAAAGTCGTGACTCTCGGGTGTCGAAATTTTTATCACCGTTGAATTCGTCGACTGGTTCTACTCTACAATCGACGATGGCCTCCACAGTGCTCGCCACGCGGAGGCTGGGGTCAAGGGGGTCGGGGGTTTAGAGGAGAAAGGGAGCTGGAGTATAAAGTTTTGAGGGGTAACGCCGCGTTCTGGATAACGTTTCGAATATCCTTCCTCTCTCGCTGTCCTTCGCTCTGGTTTTCTCGATGTCGCAGGCCCCCTCCTCGGGGCTCTCGCTTGATTTGCATCATGGTTACGAGCTCGTTCGTTCATGGACGATGGGAATGGGCGATGAGAGATCGAAGGCAAATGCGAGAAGGGGGATTGTTGGATCGGTGCTCTCCGGAAAGAGAGAAAGCAGAGCAGATTTGAGCAAACGAAAGAGCGAGAGAGTCAACAAAGAGGGGTACCATGTACGAAGGGTTGCTGCTGCTATACCGATCGCTATGCTGGGGTACTACGGCGTTCTCGGTGGCGCGAATGGGGTTCGCCGACTCGAGCGACCATCCTCATCGTTGGAGGGTGGTTAACCGGGCTTATATATAGGATTGAGCACACGGTCGGGAGGGTATATTACAGATTCCCTCCACCCTTTTACCTGCAGCCTCCTCGCTCCCCCTGCGTCTCTATCGTCACTGGTACACGTACCAACCTAGTTTGAGGGCAGGAGGTACCCTCGGACCCTCATAACAATCATAACAACGCGGATTTCGCGACTAACTCGCGATCCAACCTTCTCCGCGCATCGTCAACGCCCCCCCTTGGTTACGCCCATTTGTACCCCGACCTACTCCCCCTCCTCGTACCAAAGTGAAGGGGGGAGACGAATCCTCGTGTATCTCCCTCTTTCTGGCCCTGGCCGTGTTTGATACTAAACGCGTAGTCGCGCGGGTGGCGCGATACGACCAACATTATCTATATAACGTACGAACGGGAGGCGCAACTCCGGTATCACATTATTCCCGTCTCGCTCTTACTGCCTGACGAGGCTACCAAGTTGGGCAGAGCGCTGGCGCCGTAGTGCACTACCTTTCGCCGCTCTCACTCGCTCCAATCTCGCGCTATTCACCGTCTCGCGCGCCGCGCTATCCTTCCCGCCGCGACGACTTTGTGCCCACACAACGCAGCCAGACTGCGGACCGCGAGGTTATACCGGCTAATCGAGAGACGAATTTTTTTTTCTCTCTCTCTCTCTCTTTCTCTATCCCTTTCTCTTTTTCTCTCTGTCAAACATACCAACACTCACACAGACACACATATACATCAACACACACGAAAAAAAAACATGGCCCTTTTAACGATAAAGAATACGCGCGTGTGAAAAAATTCGTTTCACCACGAATTGATCGCGAATCGCGAAACTCAAGCGGTGTCAACGAGACTCGTGGAGCATCGAGTGCGAAAGTTTGTTCAGAGTGTTGCGACTGAGTTACGTCGAGGAAAAAAGTGATAACCGTGACTCGAGAACGGTGCGAGGGATTTTGTTGTTTGTTTTGTTAATTTTTTTATTTTTCATTTTTCGGAGCAAAGATTGCCGAATTGCGTAACTCTGAAATGAGATAATCATGGTTGTTCATGGATTGTACCGAAATACATTTTGACTGTGTGTTCGAGAGTTTTACCAAGTGTCGACGTTAGAGACTCAAACTTTTCGAGCTTTTCGATGAGAGTTGAAGATCCAAAAGTCCGAGGATGCGTCGAGAACAAAAACACGCTGAAAGAGGCTGACAATTTCTTTCTGAGGTAATCGTGTCTTCAAGAAGGAGGCTTGACGAAATTGACGGACTGTGTTTAATGATCGTCGAATTTCGGAACTCTGGTATTGCGCGAGCTACTTGGATCGAAGAAACCCAGTTGTTAATTGATCGTGCGAGAACAGTGAAGGTTATATTTGAGAAGAAAAAATTCGAAGAGGAGCAACGAGGAACAGAATTACTCGTCTCGGAGTGACGAGGTTGATAATCGTTTTAGGGTGATTGACAAACGGCGTCAAGACGATTTCGATAAACGGCCAAGCACCAAGAAACGTCACGTTGACGAACGAGGGGGAAGAAGTTTTTGTCATCTCGGCCGAGCCGAGATCGAGTCCCCGGCAGGTGTACGAGACAGGTGAGAATGATGAAATCATGCCGCACAAACGTGCGGCAATTTTTATTATTTTTTTCCCTCTGATCGTCACTTTTCCATATTGGCAAGGCGTTAGATAAATGAAAAATCGTGAATATTCTTCAACCAAAAAAATTCGCATTCTTTGTCTAAACTTGATAATTTATCCAAGTATTCGCCTCAATCGAGAGAATGATTTGAAATTAAAAATTTCACTTATTTTTCATTTGTCATCCATCGGAGTGATATCGCAAGAATTATGAACGTGGATTCTATATTTGAACCTCACTTCGCTGTCTCATCAATGACGCATCCAATCTCGATCGATCGTGCTAATTATCCACTCCTCATCGAATCCTTCGTCTCTTTATTTTTTCAATTTCACTCACAGGAATTAAACCTCCGCATAAAATCAACCTGGTCGATTCTCGTGTATCTTCGTCCCTGGTTTTATAAAATTTGCCTCCCTCGGGGGAATTGATTACCGAAACGATATCGCGGTAATTGAATCCACGCATACACCATCAACGATGCGAGAGGGTTTGCATCGGGGAGGCCACATGCTGAAGCTCACTTTCGTCACAAACTCCCTCCAAGTTTTTGCATCTGTGTGTGTATGTATTTGTGTGCGTGACTGCGCTTGTAGACTGAATAGAGAAGAGGGGCTGTTAACAGGGCGACAAGTACACGTCGAGATAGCGCCGTCTACGTGAGACTTGCGCGATAGAACTGGCGGGAGAATGTTTCCCTCGAGCCGGTGAAATCGGTGTGTGTGTGTGTGCAAGCTCAATGAAAGGACGAGGCTGCTCGTGTAAGAAGGAGAGCGAGAAAATTGCCGAGGGTTGAAGGATATTTCTGACGCTAATAAACTACTAATTATCGTTGCACGCTGTGATAATTATTCCTCTGCACGTGACTGCCAGCATAAACGTGTTTTTTTCGAGAGATTTTTTTCAGGTTCCTTTTTCCCCAAACCCTTGTCTAAAATTACAAACGCCTAGAAGCAAAAAAGGGAAAGACGAAGAAAAATGAAAAGCTCGTGTATCAACGAGAATAAGTCGACTGAATTGTATTCTACTAAACGTTCAAACGTTTCGCCCCGTAACTCGGACTCTCCGCTGTTCTCCGGCTGACAAATAGAATAATTAAAACCGCATTACAAAAGCCTCAGAGTCATTCTGTCTCGTCGCGAGTTCTCGCTTATTTTTAACGCTGAATAAATGCACGTACATGCGCAAAAGTGTGAAGCAGCTTGATGCTCTGAAATTATGGCATAATTCATGACGCGAGGAATTTTATCTTTGTATTTATCGCTCTCGTGCATCTCTCGTTTGCTGGCAATCATCCACGCGAGCGCATGCAAACGTTGCTTTCGTCGCAGGTCAATCTTTCAGCCTCAATGTATCAATTCGTTTGAAGAGTTTTGATGAAACTCTGTTCAATCCGGATGTTTGCGCTTTGTTTTTCGTTACGGCGCAGAGATATTCAACAGCCATCGTCCGTTTTTGACGACGATAATAGAGGAGAAGGACTAATCGGTGGAGGGACGAACGGTCGTGGCAAACAATGAGCCTCGATAAATGCTTATATCGTGTATATATGACGTTTGTGTATTAGAAGCAATCAGCTATATGTAATTCTTTTATCGGCCCATTCCAATTAACCGTTTGCCTCTTGATCATTCCTAATTACTCGCAATTACGCTCTGTATGTTACGCTATAATTGGTAAGTAGGCTGATGTCATACCGCCCGGGAGATTGACGATGAGAGAGGAGATTCTAATATGCATCGCAAATGCATGAGAACTTGATTTACTTTCCGCCATTTTTCCCCATGAATCATCCTTGAAATTGTTGAGATAATTTTGTGAAATTTCTTTATGGGGAATTTTAATTGTATTCAAAAATTTCCAACATCATCTATGCCATAGTTTCTGGAGGTATCTTGGTCGCAGACTTTAAAAATATATTTTAGAGAGAAAGGCGTTGAAATTTGATGAGAAGAGCTTGTCACAAGTAAATTCATTAGTCAAAGTGACTGTCCTGTGATTTTTAAAATTTTCAGACATTTGTGAGATTCTTTTTGAGAAATTTATTTCTCAACTTTTACAACCAGGTATAAATTCTTAATGAACGAAACCGATGAACCAAATTCTTCGTATCGTTTACATTGTATAAATAGGTGTGACATTTTGTGTGGAAACTGGGTGAGAGGGCAACGGTAAATGAGATTGCTCGAATTTTGGTAGTCGGAAAGATGCTGGAAATTTGATATGCCGATAAATTGAAGGAGGGGAGAAGAAAAGCGAGGTCTTGAGGGAGGGAGAGCGTGTATAATAGGAGCTCCACTCGAATGCTTTTGCCTACGTCAGTACGATGTCCCACTTACATCAGTCACGGATTTTCTCGCGGGATATATATATGTATATACTAATTCATATATACGAGAGAATTCAAGAGAAGCACGAGCGGGTTTGCATGAACGAACGATTTTCTCCCAGCTGGCTTTTTATAAGCCACGTTTAATATTGGTAATTAGGTAGGTCATCTAAATGTGCCTGGTAAATGACCGAATTCGTGCTGTTCGTTGATATATAAAACCAGCTTCTATTATGTATAAAACTCTCTATACATATACATGTATATTCGTCGTCAGGCATTAATGCGTAATGCGCTTACCTACATAATTGTTCGCGATTTATAGGTCATCGATTTATAGGTAATCGGATACTCGTCGTACTTTTGCCCGCTGAATTTCTGATCGATTACCTAATTAAAATTATCGTCACATGCCGGATTAATTTTTCAAGTGAATGAAAAAAATTTGCTCGAATTAAGAATATGATTGTCAGTGGAGATTGTTTTTTGTTGCGCAATTGCAAGGATGCTTCTTTCAGCAGGGTGCATTTGGTTGATTGTGGGCGAAGGGAAATTTTCAAGGGGTGAAAAACGGAGCACGTTACGACCGAGTTAATATCGAGTAATTAAGAAAGTTGCTTAGGCGCGTAAGAGAGAGAGAGATAAAGCGAGGGGGGAGGGCAGCATGTATACCGTCAGTGAGGTTCGTTGCCGGTGTACATGCCACACGAGTGCCTCGACCACTTGGGAATGCGGCGATAGACCGTAGCGAGTTTGGCGGACGGTTGTACCACGCGTTCATCCATCTACTTGTATATATATATCTATATACAAATACTTGAATATATACGTATGGCATATTCCAAGTCAGCTCAACAATCCCAGGATTTATCCCACTATTACAGAGAGGCTTGTGAACATGGTAATTTTTTTTTTAGATTTTTCCCATCAGCTTTCAAATGTTGGCTGCACTCACAAAACGATCGATCAAAATCCTTGATAATCCTTGATAAGTTACTATTGACTTGGCGTGATGATCCCATGATTTATTCCATTGTAATTTTTTTTTCTCATTAGCCGCCGGCTTTTTTGAATGTTGCTCTTCTTTTGAAATAAAAAAAAAACATCGGCATAAAAAAATTCCAAATAATTTTTAAGTCAGCAAATTGATAAAAAAATGCAGATGATGTAGAATCGAAAAATCTGGAAATATTCGAATGATTCTTGATTTTATGTCGAAATTTAGAAACTACGATCTATTTATTTAGAAAGTCACATGGAAAGGCTAGTGAACCCAGTCAATTTTTTTTTTTTTTTTAGATTTTTCCAATCAGACAACTTTTTCAAATGTTGCTCCTCTTCTGAAATCAAAAATCATCGGAATAAAAAAAAAATCCTATCTAATTCTCAAGTCCAAAATTTTATTAAAAATTCTAATGAATCAATGAACTTTTCTTATTTCTCAAATAAAAACGACAGAATAAAAAAATCTGGAAAAATTT
>JABMBS010088798.1:0-16099 GCA_018491695.1 Lissonota sp. PSUC_FEM 10030012 | reverse complement strand
GGGGAAGCCTAGGGAGGGGGGGGGAGCCGAGGGAGATGTGAGGGACCCTGGATCAAGATCCCTACCCCGACATTTACCGACCTTTTTGAGCCGAGATTCAAACCACTTAGCCGAGACACAAACCGTTGTGCGTCGTGAGTCATGGTGGCTTGCGGGTGGTGGGTGGTCAGTGGGTGGTGGGTGGGTGGCAGGTGGCAGGTGGGTGGGTGGTAGGTAGCTTGCGGGTGGTGGGTGGCATGTGGGTGGTAGGTGGCTTGCGGGTGGTGGGTGGCATGGAGGGGGGGGGGATCTTAGGATTTTTTTTTCAAGAAAGCGTTAGGTGAGGGCGTCGTCGATTGCGGTGAGCCGCTCGCTCTCTCTCTCTCTCTCGCACTCTCTCTCCCTCTCTCTCTCTCTACTGCATGCGCTTGTCTATGATTTTTTGAAGAAAGCATTAGGGTTTAGCATCGTCGTTGGCGGTGAGTCACAGTCTCTCTCTCGCACGTGCACTCACTCTCTTGCACGCGCTCTCACGCGCAGAGTGTCGAGTGTCAAATTTATGATGTACACAACTGTATACAAACATGATCCGAATTTTTTCGTCGCGACGCATGCTGTTTATTATCAACACATAGATGCATAGATGATTATTTTCTCGCAATTAAAAAAACACACACATACACACACACACACACTTACACTCACCCGCCGATAGTCCCTCATAGGAGAAAAAAAGCTTATTTTTTCACTCTGAAGGATTTTAGTTCGGACGATTTCTCAAAAGGCTTCATTTCAAGCAAAGTCGTCTTTGAGTCGACATCAAGGTGTTTAATTTCTTTTTTCGCTGCATCATCATGTCTCATATTGATGATAGTGTGGTGGAACAATCATTGCGCGAACGGGGAGCATTAATTAAATCGGCGGAAGAATATGCATCATGGGAGGAAGAGTGTGATGCGCTCATTGAGTCGTTAAAAGAGCGAGTGCGAACTAAGCGTTTGCGAATATCAATCGGTTACCATCACTCGTTGAATTCACGGATCTTACGTTTGGAAGGATTAAAGGAACAAATACGCGAAGGATTTGTGCATGTGGGTGAAGGATTGGGCGATCGCGAATTAATATGGCGTGAAATTGACACTGCGTTCGTGAATCGTGTGACAACCGGCGCTGTGATTAATCGCAGCTACATCGACCCGCGTAAATTTCTATTGGACTCGTTTGAATTGGTGAAGACACAAGTGGCAAACAGTATCGCCATTCACAACAGTGTAAAAGTGAATACAGAGTTTAATGGTGAGTTTGCTGCGGGGGAAAAACGCGCATTCAAAAGTATCAATACATCAAACGTTGAATTGTTTGAAACGTCAAATTTGCGTGAGTGGTATGATGTGCGAGTGGTCGAACCAACGCTGGCATCACTCGACGAGTTTCAAGAAGAAGATAGCGGCTGGTCGTTAGTGTCAATATTAAATTTGACAATAAACATAAATAAATATAATGCAATGCGTGCGGGATGTCATTTAAAACATTCGGGCACCAGCAAAAATCGAAGAGGTGTTATAAATATTAAATCTAATGATCAAGCGTGTTTTGCATGGGCAGTAGTCGCCGCTTTACACCCTGAAACACCTCACCCTGAGCGTGAATCGTCGTATCCTCATTATTCGACAATCCTTAATCTTCGCGGTATAAATTTTCCCATGACATTGGATCAAATTAAAAAATTTGAAGAATTGAACAACAACATATCGATAAATTTATACATCGACAAGGACAATGAAATTCTCCCGATTCGCGTCACGAGGGATAAAAAGCAGACGCACGTCAATCTACTTTACCTGGACGATCCCCAGGATGAAACGATTGGACATTTCCTTTGGATTAAGAGTTTATCTAGCCTCGTCGGCAAGCAACTGAGTGGATCAAAGAAAAAGAAGTACATATGCGATCGGTAAGTGAATTTGCACCCCTCATATAGCACTTATATATTTAACATTGAATATACGTTTAAAAATTATTATTATTTTACAGTTGTCTACACTATTTTGAATGTTCTCTCCGGCTACAATCACACGAGGTAGACTGCGGAGCCATCAACAATTGTGCGGTCAGCCTGCCATCCGAAAATGACAAATGGTTGCAGTTTATCAATGTCAATCGGAAGGAACGTGTTCCATTTGTTGTGTACGCAGACCTCGAGTGTGTTCTGGAGAAGACCAATGAAGAGGTGGAGGAGAAGAAGGAGGGGGAGGAGGAGGAGACGGAGAAAAAAAATAAAACAAAAAAGTGTCAAGAACATCGCGTGTTTAGCGTGGGGTACTACGTAAGTTGCTCGTATGATACCTCATTATCGGGATATTATTCACATCGGGGTGAAAACTGTGTTGAATTGTTTGCCCGAGAACTGCAAGAACTAGCGTTGCGGGTTGAAAAAATTTTAACGAAAACGATCCCAATGCCAAAATTAACACCACAACAGGAGAAAGATTTCAACGAGAGAAAAGATTGTCATATTTGTGAAAAAGAATTTGCGGTGGGGGATGAGCGTTTTTGTGATCATTGCCATCTGACGGGAAAATACAGAGGTCCAGCTCATAGAGTTTGCAATTTAAATTATCAAAATGCTTTTTTCATTCCAGTAGTATTCCACAATTTATCTGGTTATGACGCACATTTCATAATCAAGGAAGTAGCCACGGCGTTCGAGGGGACAATCGATTTACTCCCCATCACTAAAGAAAAATACATTTCGTTTTCAAAGACCGTTGTAACTTCAAAAAAATCGCGAAAAAATATACAACTTCGCTTCATAGATTCTTTTAAATTTCTCGGTGAAAGTCTTGAAAAATTAGCTTCATACTTAAATCCTGACAAACTCACAAGACTAAAATCACAATTTCCTGACTCTGATAATTTCGAATTATTAACGCGCAAGGGAGTTTTTCCGTACGAGTATATAGACAGTTTTGACAAGTTAAATGAAACGAAGCTTCCACCTAAAGATGCATTTTATAGCTCTTTAACTGGTTCAACAATAACGGACTCAGAGTATGCCCATGCTGAAAACGTGTGGAAACGATTTGCCACTCGAACGCTCGGTGAATACAGCGACCTATATTTGAAGACGGATGTATTGTTATTAACTGATATATTTGAAAACTTTCGCAATACTTGCATGCAAAGTTATGGCCTCGACCCCGCACATTACTACACTCTTCCCGGATACACCTGGGATGCCATGTTAAAGTATACCAATGTCAAATTTGAATTACTCACAGACATTGATATGGTGTTATTCGTGGAGAGGGGTGTTCGAGGCGGTTTGAGTCAATGCTCCCATAGATATGCCCATGCAAACAATAAATATATGGAGTCATACAACGAGTCTGAAACATCCTCCTACTTGACGTATTACGATATAAATAATTTGTATGGATGGGCTATGAGTCAACCATTGCCCTATGGAGAATTTGAATGGGTTGAAGATATATCCGACTTCAATGTAGAATCAATCGCTGTCGATTCGCCAAATGGCTATCTCCTTGAGGTTGATTTGGAATATCCGAAACATTTGCACGATAAGCACAGTGACTTGCCGTTTTGTCCGACGCACGGAAAGCCTCGGGGTTCGCGACAAGAGAAGCTCTTGGCAACAGTCGAGGATAAAGAGCGCTATGTAATACATTATCGTGCTTTACAGCAATGCATGCGTCACGGATTAAAAGTCACAAAAGTACATAGAATTCTGAAATTTAAACAATCTTCCTGGCTTGCTTCATATATCGATTTGAATACGCAATTTCGAACACGCGCGACAAATGAGTTTGAAAAAAATCTCTTCAAATTAATGAATAACGCAGTTTACGGTAAAACAATAGAAAATGTTCGAAATCGCGTACAGGTTAAATTGTTGACCAAATGGGCTGGGCGATATGGGGCAGAGGCTATGATCTCAAAACCGAATTTCCATAGCCGCAGTATCTTTGCTGACAATCTCATTGCTGTAGAATTACGCAATCTTGAGGTGAAATTTAATAAGCCAATATACGTGGGTATGTCCATTCTGGATATATCAAAAACATGTCTATATGAGTTTCACCACGAATTCATGACACCTTTGTATGGCGATAATTGTAAGGTGTTATATACAGACACTGATAGTCTGATTTATAAAATCGATTGCGATGATGTGTACGCGGATATGAAGAAAAATATCAATAGATTCGACACAAGCGACTATCCCGTGGACAATGTATACGATATGCCGCTTATGAATAAAAAGGTTCTCGGTCTCATGAAGGATGAGAACAAGGGAGCCATTATGACTGAATTCGTGGGGCTCAGGTCTAAAATGTACGCAACTCGAGTCCCGAAGGGGGAAAAAAAACTAAATTTAAAAAAAGCAAAGGGGATTAAAAGCAACGTCGTTGCTAGAACAATCACCTTCGAGCACTATAAGCAATGTTTGGACAAAAATACAGAAATTAATCGAACTCAATTTTCTATTCGCTCAACACTGCATCGCGTGTATACAATCTCCGAGACAAAAAAAGCCCTGAGTCCAAACGATGATAAGCGGTATATCGTACCGGGAACGGTGGAAACATTGCCATGGGGTCACTACAAGGTTCCCGAAGTAAATATATTGTAACATTCCATTTTATTAAACATAATATGTATAATCAAGAATTTTTTTGCGTCTGATTTTGTGAAAAAAAAAAATATATTTATAAAAAAAAAATCTGCGAATTCGACGAAGAAAAAAAACCATAAAAAAAGGTTTTAAAAAAACTGTAAATGTATATATGTAATTCGTGTATATATGTAACAATGTATATTTGATACTGTGCATTTTAGAAAAAAAAATATTTTAAAAATCTACGAAATTTGGAAAATGAAAAAAAAAACCTCGAAAACAAAATGAAAAGGGTTTTAAAAAACTGTAAATATAATGTATATTCGATACTGCGTATTTTGGAAAATTTTTATAAATCTACGAATTTGGAAAAAAAAAAAATGTATTTTCCCGTTTGATCTCCAACCATGCGTTTATAAATATTTACCTCGTAATCTTTCAATAAAAACGAAATATAAATGAATCATCGATGATAATCATTTCGAAATCCTTCCTATCGCGAGAGAAGCGTTCCTTGAAGAAAGAAAAAAAATAATCCAAACTATAAATTTCATAAATCAGCTTTATTGATCCAAGTGTTGTGGGTATCATCAAAACCCAGCCATTTTACAAAAATTTTATCACCGCGCTTTCGTAGAACTTTTTCAATCAGATAAATATCTGGATATTTAACTTTCAACAGTTCTTGTTCGTAAAATCCACCGGCGATGGGCTCGTTCTGATAATCTTCAATATTATACGTCACAGGATTGGTATTGTTCACACGGATAATGGTAAATATTTCCGTCGTCCAATTTGGGGTATAACCCTTCGCAAAAACATTTTTAAACTTGCTTATTCGCACTTTGTCGCCAATTTTGAATTTTTTCCTTAATTTCTCCTTCAATGGTTCACGATTCTTCTTGAATACACGCTGAAGTAGTTGCTTCGCATTTCCAGCATTAACATTTTGCGGTTTCATACGAATAGTGCTATGCGTGGAATTATTATAGTCGGCGAGCAAACTATCGAGAATATCGATCCATTTGTACTTTCCACGTAAACTAAATTGCATCCACATTTTATTTTTCAATGTGCGATTGAATCGTTCGCAAATAGATGCCTTCAAGTTGCTGTATGTCGAGTACATATGAATATTATATTTCCGCATGAGAGATTCAAAATCTGAATTATAAAATTCTTTGCCGCGATCAACGTGAAGTTTCATTGGCACACGCCCTCCGTGAAGAATAGATTTCATAGCTCTCATTGTATCTTTGCCATTCTTGCTTTTCATCGGAACGGCCCATGCATATTTGGAGAATATATCGATGCAGGTGAGGAGGAACTTGTGTCCGGAGTTTTCGTTCGCGTACGTTGACATATCCACCAAATCGGCTTGCCAGGTTTCATCCAGACCGCGTATATCCACGCTGCGACGTGGATAATTTCGTCGAGCGGCTTTGTGTAGTTCTCCCACCAGCGCTTCTCGTTCGATCTCACTCATTTTTTCCCTCTCTCTCTCTCTCTCGCTCTCTTCGTGTCTCCAGAGCGGTTAATCGAGTGTCGAGTTGAGAGATTAGATGTGAGGTGCGAACAGTCAAATCTTGTACTGTCTGCACTTTTGCGTTGAGAGTTTGCACAATGTTTTGTATGCTAGCTTCGAGTCCTTGCACCAGCACTGAATTACTCTCATTTATTTCTTTACGTAGAAATTCAATGTCGATTTGTGATTTTTCATGCAACGCATTTAACGTGACTGCATCATTTGTCTCTGCGGGATCGGCCACGTTGCACAGTCGTTTTCCCTCCAAATCGTAATCACCGCTGGCGGTAATCTTAAATCCAATACCCGGTCTGCCAGGAGGACCTCGACTACTATTTCCAAGCACACTCTTATTCAACTGCCGTCCAAACACGTCAACGCTCATGTTGCGAATGTGTAGAACATTAACATACAACGGATTAATAAATGATTTTAGCCTCACGCAACTCCTCGATTATCGATATTATTTCATTGGAATGTGATAAATTTCCGGCAGCCTGCGATGATAAAAGTAAACGTAGACGATCAACAAGCTCATTAGGATCATCCCAATAAACATAATCAAATTTTGCCGGTTTTTTTCGCGCGATCTTGTATTTCGGCATACCCGTGCCGCTGTGCATTGAGCGGTGCAGGGGGGATATTTTGGATATGTAATTTTTGAATTTAGCGCTATTATCCGCACGTATAGCGCCTGCGGCTTTGTAATATTTCTTATGAGCATTCGTCTCAGTGATAATTTTTTCATACGCTCGCAAATCATCCGTTGTAAAATCAGCAGGCTGTTTTTTGAATAATAACTCGACTAATCCAACGGTTTTTGGATAATTTTTCTCTCTCACACGAATGACGGAGGATGAGGAAAACAAATCTATCGGTGAATCACCAATCATTAGTTTGTCATTGGCGAGATTTCTCACACCGTACGCGACATCGAGGCTTGTTTTTCTATTCGAGCGTAATAACGAGAGATACTCGTTTATTAATTCATCCACGCTGCTGGACATTGTGTCCCCCTCTGCCGACAGGAAGGATTCATCCAACGATTGATCTTGCATGCTGAGCTCATTTTTCGTTTTTCCCTCGTCATACGTCGCCTTTTCATTCTCTTTTTCTCTCGCCTTTTCCACCTTCTCATCTTCCTCCTCATCCTCTTCTTCCTCTTCTTCTTCGTCGTCGTCGTCGTCATCGTCGTCTTCCTCCCGCTCCTCCTTCTCCTCCTCCTCCTCCTCCTCCTCCCCGCCCGCCTCTTCACGTTTTTTCACGTTATTTTCCATTTTTTCCTGTTTAATTTCGCGCTTGATCGTGGGCTTTTTGCGGGATACATTGACCAACTTCTCCAATGGCTGTACAATCGGCTGGAAAACATCATGCATCGCGCGCTCAGCATTGTCTCTGCCCAGCTTTATCATACGATGCTTTCGCCGTATAGCGTCGCTCGCTCGCACAATCTCACGCAAAACGTCTTTTTCCTCTAGCACCTTCTTCTCCTTCTTCTTCTGCATGTTGTTGTTGTCGGTGCTGGGTCAACGATGATACTGTGCTGCTATCGTCATATGATGTATTATTTATCACTCAGTGGTGAGAGAGAGAGAGAGAGAGAAAGTTGTCAAAACCTCGCCTATATCGACCCTCATTCATTTCACTATCCTTGTCAATCATGATAAATGCATACTTGCCGGCGCGCCAACATTCCGAGCACAAATTTTTAAATTTCTCATACGACATGTCTGTATTCACGTGATCGTTGTACACATGTCGGAGATTCATTTCATCCTGCTTGAATAGCACAATGAAATTCGTATTATCACGTATTAGGTGCTTGGGAATGCGTGCGTATGTTTGACAAAGATAAAAACAATCGACATTTTGATGTCTGCCCATGGCGAAAAAGGCTCGAATATTGTCCTGTTTTTCGCACGCTACATCGTCAAAGATGAATATCGAGTTGGGACGTGCGTCGCTCGGTGTAATCACCTGTTCGTGCTCGTTGAAGGGAAAATATTTGACAGAATGCACGGGCTTGAGCAAACGTTCGAGCAACTTGTACTTTGGCTGCTTCAACGACTTTGAGTATACATAAACATTTTCGAATCTCACACCATTCGGATGAGTAATGAGACTTAACAATGCATTAGTTTTGCCACAATTTGACGGCCCGCAAAATACCGCGCGAATGCTATTCGGCAATAAATGACCATGACGTTTCGCCACCTTCTTCTCGCCCCGCGTTAATACATCAAAATTCATTATAGGTAATCCCTGTTGCTTGGACGCCATCTTGATCACGACTAACTCGGCAATAAGTATAAATAAGGTTTTTATAGATGTCATTGGTCAGTCGGGTATTTACTCCTGTATGGACATGATCGTGCATACTCATGGAGAGGTGAAAAACAAAAAAAAGTGTGGCAAAGGTCTGGTAAACAGTATCATCAATAATCTTCCCGTTGAGTTGCATTTGCCCGGTTATCAGTACTGCGGTCCAGGCACAAAATTGGCAAAACGTCTCGCTCGAGGTGATCCGGGCATTAATCCACTAGACGCAGCCTGCAAACAGCACGATATCGCATATTCGAAAAATCGTGAAAATCTTGAGGCGAGAAGCGAGGCTGATAGAGTATTGGCTGAGAGAGCTTGGAAACGAGTTTTCGCGAAAGACGCGAGTATCGCGGAAAAAGCAAGTGCTTGGGGCGTAGCGACTATCATGAAGGGCAAGAGAAAATTCGGTATGGGTGCGGTAACGCAGAAAAATAAGAAGAAGAAGATTATTAGCTTGCGCAATATTATCGGCGCTGCGAGAAAGACAATGAGTCATAGCAGTGACCCAAAGGTTATAATTACGTCAGCTTTGAAGGGTGCACGCGCCGCTGTAAAGAGGTTAGGGGGTAAAACAAAAAAATTGCGTACACCGCGGATTCTTCCGGTGCCGGGGAAAATTGGTGGTTTCTTGCCATTCCTCGTGCCAATATTTGCCGGTCTCAGCGCTGCTGGAGCACTGACGGGCGGTGTGGCGAGTATAGCAAAAGCTGTAAATGCTGCACAAGCGGCTAAGCGTGAATTGGACGAGAGCAAACGACATAATAAAACAATGGAATCCATTGCATTGGGTAGGGGTTTGCATTTGAAGCCATACAAGAAGGGTCTCGGTCTCCATATTGGGACAAAAAACGTAAAATAACGCTACCACGCCAAGCACTCACCGACGCCGATATTCTCAAGTACGCGAAATCCATGAAAATTCCCCATTTTCGCGGTGTTTTCATGCGAGATGATCTGCCAAAGGGTGGACCATGGAAACGTGAGTCTGCGATTATTAATCTTGATGAGAGTAGTGGACCAGGCACACACTGGGTCGCATACAAAAAGATTCACGGCGGCAAAGTCGTATACTTTGATAGTTTCGGTGATCTTCAACCACCCTCTGAACTCATGAGATATTTCGGTGTGCGTAGCGTTAATTACAATTATATACGATATCAGAATTATGACACGATAGTGTGCGGACATTTATGCCTTAAATTTCTCTGCCAACAGCTTAATCGAAAAGACATTTATAGCCTATATAAATGTGCATCGTGATGAAATAGCATCAGTCTCGCTTGATCAGCATGGATGATAGTTTCACCCTGACAATATCGGGGACATCTTCTATCCTCGAAGCGCAATATTTTCCCCCAATCGAACTTGACGCGCAGAAAAATTATACTCTCGGACTCGTTGAGCTGCTAACCTTCAATTCTATTCCCAACATTGACGTGGGCAATGATAAATTTTACGTCGGTGATGAGATAGTAACGATACCCACTGGCAGCTACGAAATTGAAGATATTGAGGCATACTTGCAGTCAGAGTTGACCAATAAGAACATTAACATTACAATTAAACCAAATAACAATACGCTGCGAAGTGAAATCGTGTGTAATCGTGATGTAAATTTTTCACCCCGCGATTCAATTGGATCTCTATTGGGATTCACCAGGCGCATTCTCGAAGCCAATAAAAACCACAAATCCGATCTTCCTGTGGCCATTCTAAAAGTGAACGCCTTACGTATCGAATGTAGCATCACAGCAGGTGCATATATAAACGCGCAAAAAGTCCATACAATTCACGAATTTTTCCCACTCGCACCACCTGGCTATAAAATCATTGAAGTTCCGTCGCACGTCATTTACCTGCCAATCACGAGCAAGACAATAGATCATATTCAGCTTCGAATAGTAGATCAAGACGGTGATCTAGTTAATTTTCGTGGTGAGGTTATAACCATACGATTGCACATAAAATCCAGATAATGGGTATAGTCTTTGATAGAAGAACAACAGCAACGTCAAGTGCGAATAATAATAGGATACCATGGGTAAAGGCAATCAGTCGTCAAACTACATTCAGAGGACTAACACCTCAAAACGTGCAACTGTTGAAGAGTCTCGGCCTTCACGTTCGTGGCAAAGGACTGTAAAACATTACTTTTTCTGTGTGCTTTGCATTTGCTGTACAAGATGGCGGAAGCAATAGTGAATATTCACACCCCTATTATCTTTGACGAATCTATCGTACACTGTGAGATTCACGCTCATCAGCCATACACCTCCTCGACATTCAACAATAGCGATGAAATACGTATTGCTGTTCAGCATCAAGATCTCTGTCTACTACCGAGCAAGAGTTCACTTCATATATGCGGAAAGCTGAGTAAACCCAATGGCACTCCATGCACCGCCACTAAACTCGTCAATAATGCAATTTGCCATTTGTTTGAGGAGATACGTTATGAACTCAATGCCATTGAAATTGATCGAAATAAGAATGTTGGGCTCACGAGTCTAATGAAGGGTTACGTATCGCTCGGTGCTGGTAAAATTTACATGCTTGAAAATACGGGCTGGCTCGACGTAGATGAAACGAAACAAATAACCGATGCCGCGGGCTTTTTCGATATATGCATACCGCTGAGCATGCTGCTCGGTTTTGCCGAAGATTATCAAAAAATTCTCGTCAATGCCAAGCATGAATTAATTCTCTCACGATCGAAGAGCGATAATAATGCAGTTATTCAAACGGTCATAGAGGGTAATGATGTTAATCGAGCGGCTACAGAAGATTATAACCTGGTGCTGCAAAAAGTTGAATGGCTCATACCGTATGTGACAATTTCCGATCAACGGCGAATACAACTCTTAAAATTTATTGCCAAAGACGCGCCAATCTCCATGAGTTTCCGCACGTGGGAATTGTATGAATATCCGATGCTTCCGGCTACGTCAAAGCACGTGTGGACCGTTAAAACATCAACTCAGCTTGAAAAACCACGTTATGTCATTCTCGCCTTTCAGACAGATCGAAAAAATAAGGTGAAAAAGAATGCGAGCAATTTCGATCATTGTAATATTGCGGACATTAAGCTATATTTGAATTCACAATGTTACCCGTACGGAAATTTGAATCTCAATATCGGACAAAATCAGTATGCCATGCTGTACGAGATGTACGCAAACTTTCAGCACGCGTATTATGGCAAAGAGGCAGAACCATGGCTCGAAAAGACTGAATTTCTCAATAATGCGCCTCTCATTGTCATTGATTGTTCGAAACAGAACGATTCACTCAAGTCCGGACCTGTCGATGTGCGCCTTGAATTTGAAGCAAGAGCTAATTTTCCCCCTCAAACATCCGCATATTGTTTGATTATACATGATCGTATAGTCGAGTATAGTCCGCTGAGCGGTGGCGTGAAAAAATTACTATAAAATCATGTTCATGGCGCGAATGCGCGTTAGTCGTCGCCGAGATGGACTTTATTGTGGATCTACAGGGCTTGAAAAGACCCATCAACGAGTTTGTATTGAAAGAAATATCAATAATTGCCGTCGATGGCAACGTAGAACCTCTGACTCTTCACATCAAATCAACAACGCCATGGACATCTCTACCTGCAAAGTATAAGGCGATTAACGCATGGCTAGAACGAAATTATCATGGACTGAAATGGAATTCCGGCGAGATATCGTACAGTGCAGCGGTTAAAAAAATTCGAGCCAGCCTGGAAGGTGCTCGCATAATTTACGTCAAAGGAGGGGAAAAATTACTCTGGCTATCGAAAGTAATCGACCCCACGATGATGATGATGATGGAGATTATCGACATGGAGACCTTGGACTGTCCATCGCTGCAACAATTACCGAAAATTGCGCCAAATACGAGCTGCTCGCTGCATCCATTCGACTCAAAGTACAATTGTGCTAATGCAAACGTAAAATCGCTGAAAAAATGGTTAAATGTATACGAGGCATTGTACGAACGCGGGATTTTTTAAATAAAGAAACAAAAATTTTCGTCGACAAAATCGTGTTTTTTGTTTTATTATTAAAGCATGGAAAAAATCGATACAAACATTTTTTTTTCCTTAATAGCTAGTTTAACGAAGAATATAGATTCATTTGTGAAATTTTTCGAAAAACTTGAAATTTTTTTTTTTTTTTCACACTTTTAAGTCTTTGATATGTTTTTTTTTTCACGTATATTGTTCAAGATTGAGTTCACTTTCTACCACAACAGCGTAAAAATCGTCGTTTTTTTTTCTTCGTCTTCTTTTCGAAAGTGTGCGGGCTTCTCTCTCTCTCTGATGTTGTACTGATGTTGTGATGAGATGATTCAGCCGCCATGGTTTGATAAAGTCCGATGATGACATGTTGAATCAACAATTTTTTTTTCCCTCACATTTGTTTAAATTCAACGCTGTTGTACTTTCCACCAAAGTAGTTCATATATAGTTGTCCATTATGAGCGGCATCCATCATTTTCGTCAATGCGTCACGATCATCGTCGAAGGCTTTTGCAAGCCGAGCCGGAAGAAATACGGAAAACTCGTCGCTGACGTCCACGACGATTCTCCTGCCGAATTTTGTCTCCACGACTCTGATATCAGATATTTGGTAATCTGATTGTTGAATTAGCTCAGTCAACTTTTTTATCGGCAGAAATTCGCCCATTTTTGCCACTTTGTTGATTTTTGTGAGATCCATGGCGATTGATGAAAGTATTCTCCAACGACGATGTAATAAAGTTCAAATCAGATCTCGTTCGAATGACTTTTTTAACTTTTTCAATTTCTTCGATCAGCGATTCTAGGCGCGTCTTGAGTTCACGACGTTGAGATGACATTTGAACGTTGACTATGATGATGAAGCTTGGTTCACCATGCACATTTTCTCCTCCACGTTCCCCCAAATTATTCCCCCTCCCCGTGCAATGGGTGATGAAAAATCATCGCTTTTCTTTGTCCTCGATACTCTCCTTAGTTTTCTCCGCTTTCTCAGTCTTTCCCTCCTCCTCCTCCTCCTCCTCTTTCGCCTCACAACAGCATTGAGCGCAATTTCGGCGTGAGGGTGGGGGACCATCTATGCAATCGCCCGTCGGCCCAACCGTATTCCAATGTTTTTCACACCGTAAATATGAGATCATTTCCTTGTCCTTGCGTAGATGCTGGGGTAAACGATCCCACAGCGCGTTAATATCGTGCGGATACGATACTAAAATGATTTCTTTTGGCATATATTTTAAGTCATTATGTGTCAATTCCCAGAGATCTTTTTTCTTTTCTCTCGGGTAATACAGTCTTTTGACGCTCTCTTCTGCAGTTTCCCCCTTCTCCGCCGTTTCCTCTTTCATCGCCTCCGCGTAACAGCCAGCACAATTTCGTCGTAAGGGCGCCTTAATTTCTCCCGAATGAAAATCATTCCAGTGTTTTTCGCACGGTAAATATGACATCATTTCCGTATCCTCGCGTAGATGCTCGGGTAAACGATCCCACAGCCAGCAAATCGATCGCGGATACAATATTAAAATCATTTCTTTTGAGACATATTTTAAGTCGCTATGCGTCAATTCCCACAAGTCTTTCGGTGGATAATACACTCGCCCACTCGAATCCATTTTAACGGCAAGCGCGATGACGGCAGAGGATAAACTAAAATTTCTCCGCAATAAAAAATGAGAATGCGCTGATATAATTCTCGATGAAAATCACGTCTCAACGTGTTTACTCTATCATCCCAATTGTTTATCTTAAAATATCAAGAGGCATGCCTAGAAAAATTCCAAGAACTCCCCCTCGCCCCTATCACTGCAACGGGTGACGAAAATTCAACGCTCCTCTTTGTCCTCGATACTCTCTTCAGTTTTCGCTTTCTTCGCCTTTTCCACCTTCTCCTCCGTATTCTTCTCTTCCGCCTCCCATAAACTTTTAGGGCAATCTCGGCGTGGTGGTGTGGGACCATCTATCCGAGTTTCCAGCTTGTCAAGCGTATTCCAATGTTTTACGCACGGTAGACACGAGATTATTCCTCTATCCTCGCGTAGATGCTGAGGTAAACGATCCCACAGCCTGTAAATATTTTGCGAATAAAACATTGAGATGACCTCTTTTGACATATATTTCAAGTCATTATTCGTTAATTCCCAAGCCGCTTTTGCCGGGTAACACACGCGCATACTCGTATCCATCTTATCGGTAAGCGGATCGACCATTTGAACGTGCGAAGGATCGACTAAAATTTTGAAGCAATAATCGTTTATGCGTCTTGCTAATAAACAGCATGCGTCGCGACAAAAAATTCGGACCATGTTTGTATAAAGCTGTATACATCGGAAATTTGACACTCGACACTATCCGCGTGAGAGCACGTGCGAGAGAGAGAGAGAGAGACTGTGACTCACCGCCAACGACGATGCCATACTTTAATGCTTTCCTCAAAAAAAAATCATAGACAAGCACATGCAAGAGAGAGAGAGAGAGAGAGATTGATTGATTGATTGATATTTATTTATGCCCTGGTTGTACCATGGGGCAAATTAGGTATACAAGCTAATAATATTATGTTTCAATTAAGCTTAATATTAGTAACAGAAGTAACAATTGCTATAATGATTACATAATCTCGGTAGTTCACTTAAAATTAACTAAATTTATTGATTAAATAATGCTCTCGGATAAATGAAAGACTGAAGCAAGTAAATCGAGTAAGTATGCGGTACGCAGCGCAGATATACAGCGACAATGTATAGTATTGAATATGAGTATTGAAGAATTAAAGAATGCACTAAAGAAATAAAGATTGAAGAAGTAAAGATGAAAGAAGTAAAGAATGTATACCACATGATAGAGAGAGAGAGAGAGAGAGAGAGAGAGAGAGAGAGAGAGAGAGGAGAAATGTCTGTGAGGGTGGGATATACGTGGAGGGGTAGGCATTGCGTGGTGCCGAAAACTTGATCGGGCCAGTTACTCTGAGTGACAAGAGATTTATTGCAAGAGGTGCGATAGTATGAGAGATGAGAGGGTGAAATGAAACGAATAGTAGTGGTCTGAAAGCGGGCTGGTAGGTGCAGGGCTTGGTACCTCGAGGAGGAGACTGGCAGCTTCTCCGTATTCTCTCTCTCTCTCTCTCTCTCTCTCTCTCTCTCTCTCTCTCTCTCTCTTAAATCTTTACGCAGGAAATTTGGGGGTTATCTCTATTTCCACTATCTTGCGATGAGAAATATTGGACCTAACCTGGCAGACACCCTGAAATTGAAAATTTGAAATTTGAAATTTGAATTTATATTATACACTATGCAGGAAACTGTATCATGAACTATACTGTAAACGTTACTTGAACTGTACTTGTAATTGAGCTATCGTAAAACCCACGAATTTTGCTTATGAACTGTGAGTAGAAGAGAGCATACACGCCATTGCTTATCATTTGCTGTTAACTTGTAATTCGAACATACTTTTACCATGTATTTACGCTATATGTACACTACACTCTACGGAAAAATCATGTACTTACAATTTTGTATCAACAACATTTGCCCTGTAGCTTTGCTTGGGCATAAATAAAATCTAATCAATCAATCTAATCAATCTCTCTCTCTCTCTCTCTCTCTCTCTCTCTCTCTCTCTCTCTCTCTCT
>JABMBS010088797.1:0-10484 GCA_018491695.1 Lissonota sp. PSUC_FEM 10030012 | reverse complement strand
CGAGATAAGAAGGAGAACGGGCGTTGATAAGAGGCGTTTGATTTTAATTTAGGGTAGGCCCCCGGGCCGAGGTGTTCTGGCCCCACCTCTTTGGTGATGGTGATTTTGGTGACAGGAGGCCGAAAAGGCCGTCCCGTTACAGTTTAATAATTTGTTTCGGTCCTCGCTAATAAAGGACTGACTATTTTTTTACAACAAAGTTGACCCGTTCCAATTTGCGAATTATATTTAAAGCAAAACGTTTTTGATTTTTTTTTAAGGTTGCTTTACTTTTAAATCATCGTTATGGCGGCAAATATCAAGATTGAGGAGAATATTTTGAAAGAAAAAACCGTCGCTGAATTATTCGATTCCGAAGGATACACGATTGACGTAAGCGATGTAAAAATTATCGGTAATGATAACAATGAGCCTGTTTGCGAGATCGAAACCAGCAAATTAGGCGTAATTGACTTTTACGATGAAGACAAGCCAGAGGAAGATAAATGTACCGTAAAGGCAGATGAAGGTACCGTAAAGGCAGATGAAGCCAATTCATCGCTTGTGAAGAATGCTAGCGATGCAACTGAACAATGGGACAAATATCTAACACTTCATTTGCCGTATCCTTATCATTATGTTATTTCTCACAAGGCCGGAGAAAGCCAAATATCTCGAAAAATGCATTGCATGGCTTGCAACGTAATCATGGAGGTTGATGTAATCAAAACGATGAATCACGTGTTGGGTCAACCTCATTACGAGGCATTGCACCGAAATGGTTGCCAATACATAAGATACGATGATGAGACACGGGATTTTAAATGCCAACTTTGTCATGTCGTTCATAATAATTGTTGGAAGATGTACCGTCATGTTCGAGAAGAAATGCACATATCACTCGTGGCGATGAATAAATAATTTGAAAATTAAATTGTTTTGGAGAATGCCGTACCGAAATGTTAAAAGAATCAAGCGGATTGTGTCGAAAGGAGGAACTATGGATGATTCGAAATTTCGATGAAAATACAGAAAACTTTAGATGATATTCGAGTTACCCGAATATGAAATAGTTTTGGAAATCTCTGCTCTTTTTTTATTAATTAATTTTTTTTTCATTAATTTTTTTTATCATCGACAGAGACAATAATGATTTTTTGTTTTCACATAATTTTACCACAAATGTGATACAATAACGATGAATAGATTTTTCACTCATTTATAATAATTATATCAAGAAATTTTGGTTTCATTATACGTACGGTTAACAAAATTTTTTTTATCATTATCTTATAAAATGTAAATGATCACAGGAAATTTGAGTACATCCAATTATATTGATAACATTCACAATGTACGATAGTGTACGAGAGGGTATAGCGAGTATATCCTTGTATATCTGATTGTATATGTTTTCTAATAAGATTGACGTGACGAGAGAGTCAGTTTGGTCTGAGGCGGCACGAACACCGGGCATAACAATAAAGATATCTTCCTTCAACTGGTGTCTCTCTTATTTCCCTCGCCTCGTGTTTTCGTCGTATAATAAAATTTGATCAGATGAGCGTGTTTGGAAATGAAACAAAACATTGAGACAGGAAATATTCGTATATTTTGGCATAAAAAACCTCCCCAGCGTGGTGGAGGAAAAAGCCGAGAAACTCAAATACAAATGCAGAGATAATTAAGAATTGAGATCAGAAATTCAGACAAATCAGTTAATCACAGACCTTAAAACTCGTACGAGCAGCAAACAAGCAGTCAGCCAGAGCTGTCAAATAAACACCAGTCGGACAATCAAGTTTGCAATCCTATATAGAAAAATATTCAAATTTTGAATTCAGTGAGATAGATAAATGAAGAGTGAGAACAGCTACAAAGAAAAGACGCGTTTACAGATTCGAAATCGTATCCACAAGAAAATCGCAACGCAATAGCACGTCAAAAATTCGCGTCCTGTCGTCTCAACAACTTTTTCTCAATTAAACAAATTCATAGCAACCGCGCGTCATCAAAATAAAAAAAAGGCAACAGATCGCGGCTGCCATGAAATATATATTCAAATAAACATGTAAAGTGCGCAAACACCTCGATATTACAGATAACATTCACAATGTACCGTACGCGTTACATTAATACTATCGATAATATTATGATTTTGATTTTTTTATTTCCTTTGTTTGCAAAGTAAAGTTTGGAAAATTAACCAACTACAAAATTGTCAATTAATTTGCGATATCGTCTGTGAATGTACGTATGCATGCCAAAAATGGAAAAACCATTATTTATTTTAAAGAAAAGCCAATAATTTTCTTTAACCTATGCTGTGGTGTTACAATAATTATAATGAAACGATAATATAATGCAAGTTGTTATTGTTATATTCACGATTCATATATGTCAATTTCAAATTTAATATAGAACAAAAGAAAAAAAGTATCCGTGGTCGTACATTATTAATCGCATTAGATTTTATGACTTTTCGTTTGTTTTTCTCAAAAGTGTACTTCCATTCAGAAATGATTGTACCGAAAGTGGAAATATCTTTTTTTTTTTCTTTTTTTTTGTATTTGAAAAGATACATTTGATAAAGCATGTTGTAAAAAATAATTCTTAAATATTGAAATGACATCCATCGCTTAATAATTGTGTAACATTGAAAAATGACATTAATATCGATTGGACATCGACCGATAATGTAACAATTTATAATTTATTCAATCGCATTCAATATTGTTGTTAATAAAGTTAAATTTTTAAAAAAATTTACGATATAACACGAAAAAAAAATATCATTGTGCTTATTATTCTTCTATAATCAAATGCAGTTAACGCCAATTCCAGTCGCTGACGAAAACAAGCGAAAATAAAATTTCACAATATTATATCTTGACGACGAGTAAAGCTGCGCCCGTAGACTAAATTTATAAATGTCACTCCGGAGACTGCAGAGGTGAAATGCGTTAATGTACGTTAGGGTGGGTAGAAAATCCGCTTTTCTTCAATTTCATTTAGCAATAAAGAAAATATTATTCATTATGCTACGAAAAAAATGTGTGTGAAGGAAAAAAAAATCAGTCAATATCCTAGGCTTTCCAAAGTTCGTTATAGTTAAAAGTGTAACAAAAAAAAAATTTCTGTCTGCTTATTTTTATTGGAAATTTAGTTATCTACAAATAAAGTCCTTATAACAAGACATGTAGGATTTACATTTAGATACACACCACAGCAAATTTCTAAAACGCCAAAAAGTACAATATCTTTGGTCTGTTGGTTGCATATGAAAATTTTCACGTCTAAGATTGTAATTCCGTTTTTCATGGCGAGAAGGATCTTCACAAAAATAAAACTTCACGATACGAGTGCGATTGAACTTTTTCTCGTCGAGTGTGAGTTTGCAGCATGAGCCGAAGGCGAATGATGCAATCACACAAGTTGAGAAAAAGTTCAATCGCACGAGTTTCGTATAAAATTTTATTGCACGAGTGCGTGAAATACATTATTTTGGACTCTAATCTCAATAAGAGACAAAATCCAAAACTAAAGTTCTCTTTTATTTCCATCTGATGAATTTGTTTTTTTAACCCTTTGAACTTTAACGAACTTTGGCGAGCGTAGGATATTGATGTCAAATTTTTTTCCTTTACAGAAATTTTTGTCGTACCATAATAAACAATATTTTCGGTATTGCTAAAAGAAGCGGATTTTCGGCCCACCCTAATGCACGTCTCTGTATAGGCGGCTGTGTATAAGGAACCAAAGAAAAAAGTAAAAGAAACATTTGCAAACGCCAGCCAGTTTGTAAATTTGTTCTGTTCATTAATTGTGGAGCGGAAAAATGAATGAGAGGTTAGTACGATTGATATAATTCAACAGATGCGGTACACAATTTATTTAACATCAAGTTGATAACGACAATTGAAACATATATAATTATATCGACAATAATTATGAAATAATGTTTAATGCCTTCAATTATTGCGGTTACAAGTATATTATAGAATAAAAGTACTTGAAAAAAAAGTGAAGTGCGGTCAAAAGATTAGTTCAATGCAAAAGAAAAAAAAATTAAATTCTTTGGTCGTTTCATTGATTCAAAATTACCCAACTATTGTATATTGAAGGTAATTGTATGGTTTATGTAATTAATACATGAAAATAAAATAAATATGTTTCCGAGAAACGACGAAAAAAATGATAATGTATAATAATATCTTGAATTGAATGAAGCTTCGTCGTACACATTGCATTTATAAATGACCCTTAGCTAATTACGGAGATCGACGTAATAATTATTTCTTTTACATAGGCAGTTATATTAAAGCAGACTCACGAAAGTAACCGAAAAACTGTTATACACTAGCCACTTTGATATATTATTTATTTCAATTATTAAGACAACGAAATATTAAATACGATGTTCGTACGGTTTATATATTACCACCACTCGTGTAATTTTATAATGACGACACAAGTATATAGTTTCAACGAAAATAATTATCAAAAATCATTTTCAATGCTTTTAATTACTGCGGTCGGAAGTAATTGATATATTGAAATGACTGAAAATAATATACAAGATATTGAAAAACACGTTTAATGAAACAAGAAAAAAAGAAAGAAATCAAATTATGTCTTTACGTCGGTGGCAAGTGTTTAAAATAATTTTAGGCTTTATATAACTGAGCAATTGCAATGAAATAAACAATAATGTATGAAGCGACGAAAGAAAAAGATATATTACTTTATGAAACAAAATTTGTTTGGCACAATTAAACAAAAACATTTATGTACTGTTTGTAACGTTTATCACGAGATTCATTGAACATGAAAAATTCAAGAAAACGTTGTAACTTGGAATGCACAAAGAACAACGTTGGTGATCGGTATAGTGCTTACATTCTGCCTGAAACTTATTTTTTCTTCGACACTGATGGGTGCAATGAATCAACCTTATCATCGATTTTGATTAAACTCACATATGGATTTATATCCACCTCCGTAATAAATATATTTGCATCGCCTTGATAGGATATTGTCGTGGCAGTGGATGAATTATCATTTCCAAAATCATCGCTATCAATAACATCACCGACGATATTATTTTTCTTTTGTTTCTTACGGTCATTGCCGACCTTATTCTCGCTCATCTCGGTAACGATATTCACTTTTTTATCATTGATACGGCAGCTGCGCTTGAATGGATCAATTTCATTGTGATTGTTGACGTTAACGATCGACTCATCCTTTTTATCTTTGGTACGTGATGTTTGTTGTATTGACGATGAACAATCATCAGAGCCGACATCCTTCTCAGCCGTTAAGCTGTAAAAAATATTAAATATCCCAAAATTTTATAAATTAAAAAACCGTTAGATGCGCTTGTATTTTTACCGCAATAATGAGAAGTTTTTTTGCGAAATTTTTATTTTCTCAATGCAGAAAAATGATGATTATAATTTTTTTTCGATAAAGTAAATCAAATAAAAGAGATTATTATATTGGTTTCTGCGTTCTTTATTTTTTATAATAATTTTTTTTTTTTTTGATAAACAGTGATCGTAATGGAAAATAGAAAATACTGAAAGGATGACTAAAAAAATCAAAGATTTTTTTTAACCGATTATATTACAAACAGGTAGATTGAAAAAAAAAATTTACGATTGAAAAAAAGTTGCTCGATTAAAAAAGAACTCTTCTCATATACAAAGAAAATCAATATTAATAACAAATAAATATTATAGATATTACCTTTTGATTTTATCATCCATCGTGATTTTTCCGCGTGTATTTCAATTGGTCCCAAGATACAAGATATATTGCGCGTTGCGTAGATATTGCTGAAAAAAAAGTAAACAAGAACCATTACAATCGCGGTCGCATTTTCGCACAAAGAACGTATATATTATACCGATAGAAGAAATGGATCGTTGTAACAACAAATTGTATTCGTTTCCATATATTTCGTCAGAAATACGATGATATTAATATTATCGTAATCGAGTTAATGATAAATAATAACCAAATTATTAACTATTTATTCATAAATTCTCACTTTTATTAAGAAAATCGTTCGCGTGCGACACGATATGTTCTGAATGTCATCAATAATTTTAATTCCGATTTATAATATTTGTTTTATCTTATTGAATATTTTAGTTTATTCATAAAATGCGTATTTCAACAACACAACAGCGGTGAGCACCACGTTCAATTCGATACAGCATTATCCGATTTGGTCTGGCTGACTGCGCGTCATATACCGTATATAACCCGTTTGTTCGGTTGAGGAGTGGGCAAAGGAGGGGGACACGTGCCGCGTTCGTCGAAGATTCTCGAAGGTCATTGACGGTATGGCAACTTCTTTGTTCATGAAAGCGCCAATTTGTCGACCAATCGAATCATGAAATTCGTGGCTGGAACGACGGTAGATGTGCGCGACCGCGTGTCTCGGACTACGTTGAAGTTCGTGCGCGCGAGCGATGTCGTCTTCTTCTCCGCCATTATCACCTTAACGAGGCACGCGTGACGATATACCAAATCATACTCCACAGTAAATTTTTCCTCACTTTTCCATAGTTGTATACGGCGTATACTTGCCGGCATTTGTAATATTCATATATTTTCTGAACGTAATAAAAATAATATTCATAAAGTTTACAGAATTGTTGCAATTTACATTATAACAAAGTTACGACGAATGTGCTATTGTTAATGACTTTGTAATAATATTATTATAAGTTGATAATCGTCTCATTGGGCGCGCGACAACGTGTCTATGGCCGCGTGGTAAGTTTTTACTTTATTTTACGCATTATAAATCGAGAACACAATTTATCTTTTGTAATTGCCGTATATTAATTTTTCAATAATTATCATTATTCGTAATAAAATACGAAAGTTTTTTATTAAATTTTATTCGCAAATGGTTTCTATCACAACGAAAGTGAATGGTAATGATTTCGTGGTCGACAATACTTGGATTGTTCCGTATTCGCTACTTTTTTCCAAAACATTCAAGGCGCATTGCAACGTGGAGTATTGTAATTCAGTGAAGTCCATCAAATATTTTTTCTGCATCTTACATATTTACATCTGCATATCTGCATCTTATATATTTACATCTGCAAATATATATCGAAAGGCAGCGATATGGCGGTTTGTGGCGTTCATACTCATAATACCGATGATGAAATCACGCACTATCAAGTTGGACGATATGTTAGCTGCAATGAGGCGATTTGGCGTATATTCTCATTCCCCATTCATGAACGTCATCCTACTGTTATACATTTGACGGTGCATCTGGAGAATGGTCAACGAGTTTATTTCAACGCATCAAATGTTGCTCAACGTGGTGAAACACCTCCAGCAACACATTTCACATTGACCAGTTTTTTTTCGATTTGCCAAAGCGATCCGTTTGCACAAACGTTGCTCTACTCAGAGATGACACGTTATTACATTTGGAACGCCTCATCGAAGAAATTTCAACGTCGGAAGCAAGGCGATACGGTTCCTGATCATCCGGATGTGCGTGCTACTGATGCTCTTGGTCGCATTTACACAGTTCATCCGAAGAATGACGAATGTTTCTACTTGCGATTATTGTTAGTGAATGTTCGTGGGCCGCGATCATTTGAATCAATTCGAACTGTCAATGGTGTAGTGTGCCCAACTTTTGGTGCTGCATGTCAACAGCTCAATTTGCTTGAAAACGATACTCATTGGGACATGACAATGGCTGAAGAAATTGTTTCTGCATCTCCAAGTCAGATACGCACATTATTTGCTATAATTATTTCGACATGCTTCACATCGAATCCATGTGAACTATGGAACAAGTACAAGGATGACATGTCAGAATACATTTTAGATAGAATTCGTGTCAGTTCAGGAAATATCGATCTCGAGGTGAATGAGGAGATACATAAACAGGCTTTGCTTTTAATCGAAGACATATGTTACCTCATGTGTGGCAGTTTATTAGTCAAGTTAGGAATGCCAACGCCATATCGTGGAATGAACGACTCTTTCAATCGAGAATTGGAACGTGAACGTGAATACGATCGAGATGCATTGAAACAATTAGTTCAAACGAATGTACCACTGTTGAACCACCAACAAAAGGAAGTTTACAATACGGTAATAAAAGCAATTAATGATGGGAACGGTGGCTTATATTTTCTCGATGCGCCAGATGGAACTGGAAAAACATTCCTCATGTCATTGATTTTGGCCACTGTTCGTGCGAGATCCGAAATCTCTGTAGCAGTTGCTTCTTCTGGAATAGCGGCAACGTTGCTCGAAGGATGCAGGACGGCTTATTAAGCGTTAAAATTGACGTTAAACCTTCAAATTACTGAAAAACCGATATGCAACATTGCAAAACAATTAGCAATGGCCAAAGTTTTGGCAGCAAGTAAAATCATCATCTGGGATGAATGCACAATGGCGCACAAACGCTCATTGAAAGCACTCGATCGAACTATGAAAGATCTGCGCAATGACTCAAGATGTTTTGGAGGCGCAATGATTCTACTGTCTGGCGATTTCCGCCAAACACTACCAGTTATTCCAAGATCGACCGCTGCCGATGAAATAAAGGCGTGCCTCAAATCATCGAATCTGTGGCGCTATGTGAAGAAACTTCAGCTGACGACAAACATGCGAGTTGCGTTGCTAAATGATCCATCTGCCGAAAATTTTTCCAAGCAATTGATGACTATCGGTAATGGCCGTGTTCCTGTCGATAAATCGAACGGGTTGATTTCGTTTCCACCGAATTTTTGCAAGTTTGTCTCAACGAAGAATGAGCTCATCAACGAATTGTTTCCGGACATCATTGCTAATCACAAAAATCACAATTGGTTGAATGAACGAGCAATTCTTGCGGCAAAGAACAAAGATGTGGATCACTTGAACTTCACAATTCTAAATCAAATTGTCGGTCCTCTGCATTCCTTCAAATCTATCGACTGTGTAACAAACGAAGACGAAGCAACCAATTATCCAACTGAGATTTTAAATTCATTGGATCTGCCTGGCTTGCCACCGCATAATTTGCAACTGAAGGTGGGCTCAGTAGTAATCATGCTTAGAAATTTAAACCAACCAAAACTATGTAACGAAACCCGTTTGGTGGTAAATAAACTCATGAGCAATGTGATTCACGGGACGATACTTGGAGGAAAATTCAAAGGTGATGAAGTTCTCATTCTAAGAATTCCAATGATCCCAACCGATATGCCTTTCGAGTTTAAACGAAGTCAATTTCCGATTCGTCTTGCATTCGCTATGACGATTAACAAATCGCAAGGCCAATCTTTAAGTGTTTGTGGGCTCAATCTAGAAAATGAATGTTTCTCTCACGGTCCATTGTATGTGGCATGTTCTCGTGTCGGCAAACCATCAGCTTTGTTCGTTCTCGCACCTGACAATAAGACGAAAAATGTTGTATATCAAAAGGTAATTTAATGAAGGAAATTAATCCAAGTACAACCTATCCAGCAAACAGTTCAACAGAAAGTAGTGCAACAATGCTACGTGAATTAATTTTATTCGCTTCAATAAAGCATATGTCTTGCTGCCACGTTAATTATATTCATTTGAATGTAATACTGTATTTAAAATGAATTTTATTTTAATTGATGTATATTTCTTGAACATATAATTAATTCATTTTTAGTATCCTTAATAAAAAAAATGCAAAACATTTATTAATTTTGAGGAGGTACGAAGTACGCCGGGTCAGCTAGTTATATATCTCTTCTCTCTATATTATATAAATATTTCGCGCCGCCGCCGCCGCTGCCGCCGCCGCCGTGTACAAGAATCGAGGGGTCGGGTTGAGGCTGGGGGTTATGAGGGTCAGGTTTGGGCTAGGGGTTATGAGGGTCAGAATCTTGGAAACGTGAGGGCGCGTAGCGCCCGAGCCACACACACCCCTAGTATATATATATGTGTGTGTGTGTGTGTGCGTGTGTGTGTGTGAAAATGTGTGAACACAAGAGAAATAGAAGGATGAGGGAAATCCGCTTATTAGGCTCTATGCAAATTCTATTCAACGTCCCAGATGTTCATGCGAGCGTATATGCCAGCTTCATATATGTCCATTTGTATGTGTGTTTGGGATGTGTACACGAACCGAGCTTTATGATGAAAAGACGACAAGTGATATACTGGGGAAACCGGAAGGTCAATAATAGCTTTACTTTCTCCACGCTCGCGAATTTTGTCATAAAGTTGCCCGGCGATGCAACGATGCAAATGCCAAGACATCCATTAAGGTGCATATAAAAGAAAGAAAATAAAAATCGTAATTAATATTTAATTAACATTTTTGCCATTTTTAGGGTTCCGTACCTCAAAAGATAAAAACGGAACCCTTATAGGATCACTTTGTTGTCCGTCCGTCTGTCTGTCACCACCCTGTATCTCGGGAACGCGTGGAGGTATCGAGTTGAAATTTAAACCGTATACTGAGGTCTGCAGTCCCTTGAAGC
>JABMBS010087687.1:0-10539 GCA_018491695.1 Lissonota sp. PSUC_FEM 10030012 | reverse complement strand
AAAAATGGTCAGGGTCACGGCCGAGCGAAATGGCGTGGATTGCCTCATATATACGCTCTTTTCCCTCCTGGGGATTTCCCGGAAGCTCGACGTCTTTTCACGTTCTTCATTTCTCCATACCCCCCAATTCTAGCATCGTTTCATTGAGAGGCATAAAATGTAATGAATCTTTCCAGAAAATCGTATTTTATATATAGTAAATTCATCTCTTTTTCATCGTTGTTGCGAGCAAAACAAAAAATTACTCGATTTTACAGGGATTTCACATATTTCATTGATGTCCAATTCAATTCAATTTTTTTACGTACAAAATAATCCCTCTAGGAGTTATTCTGAATATCAACTTCTTCAGAGATTTTTTTAAAGGATTTTGTAATAAAGTTTTGTAAATTTGCAACTAACTTTTTTTTAGCTCAAATTCATCAGGACAATTGGTATTAAATTTGATAAAAAATCATGGAAATTGTGTTTTGCAATTCCCCAACATTTTGGCAATAATGAATGGCAAAATTTTTTCGTCGATAGAAACCCAATTTTATATCTCCCACAACAATGCCGCAACTATAGAAGGGAATACATTGTACGATACACAAACGCGGGGCGTGACGATATAAATCCGATAAAAGTAATCTTCTCTTGCGCTTTCCTCGATCCGTCGGGGAAAAAAAAAAAGAAAAACGTGAAAGAAGAATACACGTCAACGCTGTATAAAAATCTAGTGATATACAAAAACTATATATCCCGTAGGACGAGAGTCACAAATCACCACTCGCGATTCCGAGCCACTACGCGATGTCATGAAATCATAATCCGCTCCCCAACGCATATAGATATATACATGCGTTGAGGGGTCAGAGTTCACGAAAAGCGTAACCGAGAAAGATAACACGAAAAACGACGCAACTCCGTGTCAATTTGCGCGTTAAATACGCGCAAGTTGAGCCCTTTTGTTCGGTGCGACAAAAAGTCGTTGTATATATTAATACCTTTACCGTGCCGTTCTCGTTTCGCCACGGCGAGCTCGTACGAGCTTTTGCCGGGCTTTGTCGAAGTCCGATTTTATGGATTATTGATGGTCGAGGCGTCTCTTCTCTCCGCCACTTCAACATCCACTCTTTATACTATTTCCTTCCTCTCTCGCGGGCCGCAACTACCCCCCTATTTTTCTTTTCTTCACGAAATTTCTCGTGAGCATCTATCTCGCCAACGTCCCCGGCATAATAGCATAATTACGCGCATGTTGACAAATTGAATCGATTCCAATTTATTCTTTTCATTGGTTACATGGATATATATATATAGCTTAGCACCCCTTGATGCTAAGGGGGTGAAAAAGAGAGAGAGAGAGAGAGAGAGTGCCTCCTCCCTTTTACCAATGTGGGGGCGTCACTCGCCACTACTTACGTTATAAATATTTCATCGTCTCGGAGCTCAAGACCCGGCGTGTCCGTGGAAAATCGCTCGTGGCAGAGAGGATGATCGTCGTATATGTGTATTGATATATAAATAGGGGAGGGAGGGTCAAAATGGATACTGTGCGGAGATAACATAGGAAAACAAAAATTGTCCTGTAAATTTTTGTTTTTTGAAAATTCAAGTAAAAGAGCAAAAACGATTTCCTTCGCTTCTAGGCATCGCCTTAATGTTCAAGATACTTGAACGAAGCTGCTGGCGTATTCTTGCAATTTAATGTTTGCCAAAATTCAAATCGCAGTTGCATTCCTTTTACGTTTGTGGAGGTCGGCTCTTTTGCTCCCACCTCATTTTGCTTAGGCCTTCAACTTATCAAAGTATTTTAGTGAAAGGGCTTTACCATAACACTATAGAGTATGTTAGGTTGTTTAACGTCAATTATAATAATGATTTTCTAATTTTTTAATATTTTTTTTCGATAATTTTTTCATTTTGCCTCCAGTGTCCATTTTGCCCCATCATCCCCTTATATACTTAGTGCTCGTATCTTCGCTCTTTTAATACCAAAGTATATTCAACCCCCGGAATCTATAGAAACTTACGTTCCTTATGATCCTCTGACTACGAAATATTGGCAGAGAAAAATCGTATGAAACCGGGGGAAATTCGATAATCTTTCATCAATCAGAATGAGTGAGTTCTCGGAGGGGTGAAAATCACGGGCTTTGGGAAAACACGCCGTGCATAATGGCGTGATACACCGCAGATTTCCGTGATGGCATTTGCTCTGGTCCATAATCGACAAAAAAAACCCAACTTTATACGATCTGAGAGAGATTTACTGTGAGTTCCGCCCATTTTTTAGCAGTTTTTTGAATATATTTATTCATATATGCGGATTTTTGAGCCACATTTTCGTTGACCTGAAAAGCTCGTGTTCCTTTTTTTAAATAATTTATTTCGGTGGAATGCAATTGGGAGAAGCGATTTAAAACCTCACAAAAAAAAATTGATTCCAGTGGAATCTTTGGTTGCGGTTACTTTTGGTATTATACTAAAATTTCTTGAGTGATTTTAAACTGTCAATTTCCAACTGCCAAATCAATTTTCCTTTCTGATTTTCTTCAACTAATTTATTTAAATTTAAAATTACATCGGTAATGTTTGTGAATTCCGAAAGATTCAATTTTCGTAAAACTTTCACTTGCAAACGGAAAATAACTTGTTTATTCGAATCACCAGGAGATTTATGTATATAAAGCCACATGTATAATGTAATGGTGGAGGAATGAGAGGAGATGGGTGTAGTCGTCCGCGCGTTGCCACGACAAATACGATCGTATTTTCATCGACGCCAAATTGGCAATATCCTCGCCGGTGACGATTCTTGAATTATGCATCAGCCCATGGGACAGTCGCTTCAAAGTTTATCCATACCGCTCATTTCCATCGAGCGAGAGATATCCACCGAGGAGGAAACTCAGAGGGGAGGAGAGAGCAGATTCTCTTCCTCTCTCTCTCTCTCTCTCTCTATCTATCTATCTTTCGGCACATTTACAGCTCTACGACGCATTTCTCTACCAGAATAACATTTTACAATAAAACACTGTCGCACCACCAATTATCAAGCCTATAACATCTCTCCCAAATAGAAGGGTTGAAAAAAGGGGCGGGGAAGATTATGATTGAAGTTACCCTTCCTTGAATATGTCATGAATTTGACTCCAGGACTTTGATCATAAAATTGGCGGAAAAAAACGATTGCTTTCTTCGTATCTGTGTACATTCACAGAAATAAATAAAAAGATAGGATGCTCGCTTCGGCGCAATAATAAAATGATAACAGCTCTTATTCGTGTTCCGTTGGCTATCGGCGAACGCTTTACTCCACTCCTTCGTGTGTGCCGCCATTCAACCCCCTGGAATCCCTTCTCTCTCTCTCTTTCTCTCCTACCCTTGCCGCAGCAACCCCTGAATTCCGTGCCGTATATAAATGTCTGTATTATTGTAACGATCCGCTCCACGATGCCAATTTCATGAGCAATCGTACTGCTCTTTTCCTTCCCCTTGAACAGTATCGGTACGCAAGGGTGGGACACGAAACATCGATCGATCAATATTCAGAAAGGATGAAATCTCCAATTTCACGGCAACGAACGTCGAATGTCGATAGATTAATAATACTTCATTAATAATAATGATATAACTGAGAATTAAGAATTAAGAATTAGGAATAAAAATAAGAAATCAACGAGGAAATAATTGAGAATAATAATTGATAGTCCATCAAGTAGAAATAAAAATTTTCAGGTATTATGTTTCCACATTAATTTACATTAAATATTGAATTAAAGAATTCACGACATAGCACCGCCATAGTCGTAAAAAAAATATTTGATGATGTAACTATTAAAATTGAATTTCACCAAAAATTTGATTGAAAAAATAGGCCAAGCAGATTGGTCCAAGTATCTTGATAATCAAGGTGATATAAAATGCCTAAAAACGCAGGAAATCATTTTATCAATATAATTTCTCCTTAACTTCAAACTTTAGAAACAGACATTGGGTGGTGTCCATTTTGCCCCCAAGAATTTTTTTTCGACGCCCAATCTAATTCATAATAACAATAACGTCCTCCTACCTCCATTTTCTTATGGTGTCCATTTTGCTTCCTATTCCCCTACATCAATACAAATAGTTGGACATACAGAAACGTACAGAGCAAACATGGCCGCAGAATATCGGAGGGGAATTCGCGTGTGTCGCGTAATTACATCGAGAACGAAACGAGGATATAGGAGGGAGGGTATATATTATAGGCGTGCACACACGAACGCACACAGACACAGATAGGTCGCTATGGGATATCGGATCGAATGATGGGAACGATCTCCGGTCGTGGAGATCGATTTCCTATTCGCGACTATACGCATCGCCATTCACCGCCGCCCTCAGTTTCCTGTCCAGACTGCCCCGTGACACGTTCCAACGATATCACAGCTACACACCGTTCACCAGCAGAAGCTATGCCCTCGTAAAATTGCTCTCTCAATGCTGCAATTCCCCTTCCTCACTATCTTTAGTCATGTATACATTTTCCATCGTCCAATCTCCATCCTGGCGATTAAGATAATCCCGAATTGACTCATCTCATTACTCCGATTTTACAAATTCTTGTTGAAACTTAGAAAATTGTTGCTGCAAAAATGCGCCAATTATTTCTTTGACAAATTATTTGCCATATTTATATTATATTTGATATTTTCTGCGCAATTCATTAAGATTAAGAACTCATCCCCGAAATTCTGTTGGTCAGTTTATTGAAATACAAAAGAACAATTTTGTTGAAGAAATGAAAGCGATCGAATACATTTTCCTGTTTTTTTTCTTGTTTTTGTTTATTCAAAATTATGCTTACTCCGAACTGTTGCAGCATCCTTCAAGGTTTCGCAGATTTTCCCTTGTCACCGCAATTGTCAATTTCGCAATCTTGTTTTTTCGGTGGACAGTAATAAATGCGAATTTCAGGACAAGGATACTGTGGCTTGGAGGGACAAGGCTCTGTTCGAGGATTCAGCTGGGAATGCTTGGTTTCTGCGTAACAGGGACACGCGCCTGGATGTAATTTTGGAGGTGGCGAACATGGGCATAGTGTCACAGGAGGCGATGGTGGTTTTGGCAATGGTAATGAAGCTCCAGCTCCGAAATTATTGGAACAATGATCCTTGTTGCTGTTGGAATTCGGTAATGGCGTCGGACACGGTCCAAGTTTGATTAGTTTCGGTGGTTCGCACTTTACTCTCGAGTAATCGATCTTCTCCACAATTTTCGCGACAACCTTCAATCCGCAATGATCCTGCCCTTTCATTCCTCCGATATTGGACTTTCTCTGGGACGATGCAGTTTCACCATTTCCCGCTTTTTTCTCAAATGGCCTTCGTACTTCTGCACATCGTTGCCTCTCCGGATAACACTGGGCATTCGGATCTCTCGGGCAATCCATCGGTTTACATTCCAACGCTTTCAGCTTTTTGTCCTCCTGTTCGCCGCAAACCTCCTCGATAGTTTTGCATCTGTTGGGTTTCCAGGGTGGCAATGGCGGTGGTGAATCGGAGTTTGAAGAAAAAGTCGCCAAATCTCTGGACTGCCTCTTAATCCAAGCGACATCGTTGCCCTCGTAGAATTGCGACGAGTAAGTGGACATTTTCCTTTTCTTCAATTCACACAATCTTTCCCAGATGCTCTTTTTCATCGTGTTATCGTCTTTCTTGGATGAGCAAGCTTTTGGGACTGGCGCGGATTTCTCTTCATCGCAAGGGGAACTTTGCTGGGGTTTACTTGCTTTGGGGCAAGATTCGAGGATTTCTGTTGCCACTGGATTCGGACATTTTGGGAGTTTCGGTAATTTTGGTAACGGAGGACACTTCCGATACAATACCTTTGGTTCTGACTTTTTAGAAATCTCTGAAGGCTCTTTGCAATCGGCTTTGGTCACTTCCATCGGACTTTCCCTACTCTCGGATTGTGGTGGAGTTGATTTCGTTGACGATGCGTTACGGTCCCTCATTCGACAAATCGAAAGCTTCCTCGATGTCTTGTAATTATCGAAACTGCAGAAGAATCTGCGTGAAATTGGACTGAGTGACCCTGGATTCGTTGAATGATGTAGATTCTGGTACCAAATTGATCCACCCTGGAGTTTCCAATTTGTCGGACACGTTTTCACCGCTCTAACGATCACAGCCTGCGATTCAGAATGTAATTTCAATACATCGACCTCTTGATCTTTTGCAGCATTTCCGCACGTACCATCGTTATCAGGAGGACACTTGTTCAAATTGCAACGTCTCTTCGGAGGACACTTGAAGCAAAAGTCTTTCCTCTGCGATCTCGGCTTCGACGGATAGCCGGGTTTTTTCATGGGCACGCAAGGACCATCGGGCGGATGACAGGGACCTCTTTTCGAACGATCAGGCTGACCCTCGCCGCAATCGGGATCACCGAGCCACATTTTCTCGATTCTCGTTGCCTGTCGTTTACGGACATTAAGAAATTTCATTCAGTCTCATTGGCCACGAATTTTTTGATATTCTCTGGCGAACCGTCCACCTCCCTTCGATAATTAATCAATTAAACGTACAACACCGTAACAAGAGCGTTGAAAATTAATATCGATAACATGACTCGAATCACATATTGCCCGAAATCATATGATCCTCTCGCGATTTTTCCAGCTTGGCATTGTCCTTGTCACCCGTGCCTTCGATCTTTGATTCGTTTTTTTCGTCGCACGACGAAGAACCGAATATCTTTTTCTTGAATTCCGCGACTCTGTCGACCAGAGCCTGCAGACTCTCAAGAGTGTCTTTCTCCGAGACGTTTTTCGCCAAAATCACGTTCTCCAAAGTTCCCATCGAGATTTCAGGATCTTTCATTTTTGGCAAAAGTCTTGACGATAGAAGAAAACTTGCGGAAAAATTGTCATAATCGTCCTCGACTTTTGGCTCAATCTTTCGACTACGATTTTTCGGTATTCTCTTCGTCTCCGGGATCGATTGACCGTATTCTCCAGTTCCTATCTCATCCTCGTACTCGTCGCCCTGAGGGAAGTAATCGTCGTTCTGGATTCTGTTGGGCGTGTCCGACGACAATCTTCTCATTGCCCTCTGTTTCTCCTGCGGGGAGGACGAGATTTTCACCGTTTGTGGATTATCTAAATAATCTTCCCGTTACGAGTAACCGATATTAAACATCAGGACAAGGATACTTTGATTGAAGGGAGGTGGATCAAAAATCGGTGACTTTTTTTATAATAATTATTTTTATCACCGAACAATTGTCGAACTTACTTCACTCGTCATTTTCATTTTCCCATAGTCGAATATCCTCGTCTTTAAGTCCCTCGGCTGTAATCAACAAATTACATGGACGATATTCGTAGAATATTTCAGTCAAAGTGGAAAATCAATCTTTTTGCAACGACACGTTTTATTTTATTCGTAAATTACAATAACAATTAAGAAACAAATCGCGATATTTTCTGCAAGAAATAAATCATGCAATTGTTTATAAAATTAATAATATTAAATTATCGCTCTTCCATCGAGAAATTTCGAAGTCTTGTAATGAAGATTTTTGAGGAATGAGAAAATCTTGATGATAAATAAATTGGATTCGCAGCCTCGTTGTCGACTATCGAGTTCGTTCGATCATTATCCACCTTTGCACGGATCCTTCTTCTTGCAAGGCTCTTTTTTCGGTTTATCGCAAGGACTCTCTTGCTTCTTCTTCTTGCAAGGATCCTTCTTCGGTTTGTCGCAAGGACTCTCTTTATCCTTCTTTTTGCAAGGATCCTTGGACGGTTTGTCGCAAGGATTAGCCTTCTCTTTCTTCTCGCAAGGATCCTTGGACGCTTTGTCGCAAGGATTCTTTCTGTCCTTCTTTTTGCAAGGATTCTCGGCTCTGTCGCAGATTGGTTCATCGGTACCGCAATCGCCACTGAAGCCATGTGGCTTCGCGTCAAACGCCTGAGGACAGATACTTTTTTCAATGGACAAGCCTCGGGGATGAACAATTTGATTGTTTTTTGCCCTAAATTCACGCACACAAAAAAAAACGCTTATCATTAATGAGTAATTTATCGCGGATGTAATTTTTGCTCGAGCGCGTGTTCGATCGTCTCCATTTTATTTCGCAACGAGCGAATACGACGCAGGATAGCGGGGAGCCATTTTTGAATGCGAGTGTTTACATATTTTGTAAAAAAATCTTCACGCCAGCCTCGAATAGCTCCATCCTCGTAGGATCTCAGCGAGGACACGACGAAATCGTCGATTCTCTTCCAGCCTCGCAGAATATCCGACGTCTCGATTTTTCTCATGGAAAATCCATTTGCAATGAACTTTTGAACGTTTGAAAGATACTCCGAGCAAAATTTCGTTGTACCGATTGCCAAAGATGTCAGGCTTTGTTTGAGGGAATATTCCTGCATGATCGGTAAATTTTGAGCTTTCTTAGCGTCATTGTGACTCTCAATTTCGGCGTTAAAACGTCGCACTGACGATTCCTCCTCGTAATCCATTCCCAAAAATTTCCAAGTCGATCGACGTTCTCTCTCGAGCGAAAAATCGGTCTTGGCGTCTCGCGAATCTTCAACGTGATTCTTTCTCACCCCTTTTGATTCCTCGTGAGTAACTCGATTCTTTTGTTCCAGCGATAGATCCTCGCAGTCTCGTTTACTCAATATCGAGGAAGATTGACAGGCGGAAACGTCACTCAGCGGCGAAGTGACACTAAGATTCGAGCAGGCTGAACAACGACACAAGAAGATCGGCGATCGGTAAGACCATCTGAATCGATCGAAACTTCCGGTAACTTCTCGCGAATAAAGGAAATTTCGCCTGCACACAGGCCAGCATCCCTGCGGACACGGTTTCATCGTAATCTCAGTCTCACTCCACCGCCTCGAGGGACCATTTCTTTTTTACAATTAAAATCGCCGTTCGTCCGTGATCCGTAAGTTTATTTAACGATTTTTTGCCGCATTATATTTTTTTCAAATCGCACAATCATCATTTGTCATCCCTCAATCGCCTATTCCACAATTATCGTTGTTTTCGTGACAAATCGCTATGTAATCGATTTTTTTCTCTTGCAAATCGAAGGTCGTGCTTATTAACGATTATTTTGCGAGTAAAAATCTTAAACTATACCTGTGCATTAATTGGGGCATAGGGCAGTCTCTCAGATCTCGTTTTTCCCAGCTGTCGGCTTTCCAAGCTCGTCCTTTCCTCTCCGAATGGCGGAACTCGATTCAGAACACCCATTAGACCGGTGGCTCTTGTCTGCAAAGCAGGTGATTTCATCCCCCCCGAGAACCACGAAAAATCCATTAAGCATCGAAGCGATAAGTACAAAATTCCCTCTTGAATCAATCCCCTCCCCTTAATCTCTGAAATAGTAATTCTCTTGGATCGTGACACTTTTGTCCGGGAACGAGAAAGAAATTAACGTACTTCGGAAAGTGGAAAACTCATTATCGATCTCCGATGCGAATTGTTCCTTTCGTCTCTCCCGTCATTTTCCGTCGAATGCTTGACCTCCTTGTCCCGTAACTCCATTATCTGTAAATTCGATTGACGTTTGAATCGTTGCAAATTTTTGCCGATTCAACGAACTATCTTTCGACCCAAGATCTCGAAGAGACTGTTGATAATTTACCCGCTCCAGATCCAATTCACGATTCGAAAAGTGCGACACGACTGAGGTGTTCGTGGATGTTGGCTTTTTGGAGAAATCCTCGATATCCGAGTTGGGCGATCTTTCGGCAATCGATTTATCGACCGATCGCAATTTTTCCGCTGACAGCATGAGCAAACGTGGTGACGTTGATTTTGGGAATGGACCCTCGAGCTTCGTGCCATTTTTCACGAATCCCGAAATTGTTTTTCCAACTTCCTGAATTCGAAAAATTTTCCAATGAATTCCGAATGCGGGCAATACCGATTATTGATCATTTTTCCACATGCTCATGTACGTGGGAAAAATGTTGAATTCGGAAACGAGGAAAGGAGACACAATGTACCTTCAGATTATCCTCGCCGGCATAATATTTTCGATGTCCAAGGTTTTTAACGACGGATTTAGCGAGCCGTGAAAACATGACGATAAATTTAGTTTTTTACTGATTTGTTACTTGAGATTTTTCATTAACGCTTTCATTGAACGCGTGACTTTTCCTAAATGAACGATAAACAGTGACACGTTGCTTGGCGATGCAAAAAAAAATCGTTTCGCTTTTTTTTTCATTGCCAGTGAGTTTCAGGAAACTCGATTATATTTGCCAGAATCCTCGTTTTCTTTTTTACGACATTGTTCAAGGACTAAAGTGATAGGGAATTTTCCATCAATTACAAATGTATCATTAAAAAAGCCCAACCTCTGTGAAAACTGAGTTGAATAAAGAAAAAAATGAATTTTACGTCTATTAACAATAATTTAATGGAATATGCATATTGTGCTGTTTTTTTAAGTGAATAATAGTGTCCTTTTATTCGGAGCTGATGGAATATGAATTCGAATATCGATTTTTCAAAAGCGAAAATGAAATTACAATTGAAAATG
>JABMBS010086577.1:0-10541 GCA_018491695.1 Lissonota sp. PSUC_FEM 10030012 | reverse complement strand
GTAAAATAGAGATGCGACGAAAATTTAACTTTTTACGGATATAGTGGAAAGTAATAAAATCGGATTTGGCTCATTTCAGCGATCTATATTTAGCACAAACTCGTATTTTTGTCACGCTTCTCACGTGGACAAGAATGATCCAGACACATTGGTGGAAATATCTCGTCTAGCGAGAACGAGATATCGGATAGTTGTCCCTTGATTTCAATGGTGTCTGGTTCCCTCTTTCTCTCTCTTTCTCTGTCGTCTTGGGCTTGGGCCCCAACATCGTATGCACCCCCTACGTATGTCACACATTCACTCTCACGCATACAATCGAACAATCGAGTGCACGTATACTATATTTTATATCAAAGCGAGAGACTCTCTCCTCGCCTTCTATCCTCCGAGAGTGATTTCACGCCCACGCTGTCTCGCGTGCATTCGTTCTTTTTTCAATGCTTCATTTTATTTGAAACAAAACAGCATTAAAAAACAATAGGGAAGAAGGAAAAAAAATACACGACTCTTTTCGCGGTCCAAAAACGAGTTTTATTCGACAACTTATTCTACAAGAACGGGAAAGAATCCTTTGCAAACCTCGATGTTTCCCCACGCTCGTCTCTTCAACGCTCGCGCCTTACGACTTTCGATAATTCTCCCTTCAGTCTCTTTTGATCTTCATTTTACCGGTTTAAACGGGACCCTCAATAACATTCAAACAGTATTTTATAATATTTTCATTGAACAATTTGGAAAATTTAGACGGTAGGATTTGTTTTCCAGAGAAGCTTCAACAAAAAGGGTCTTCATGATAGGCTTTAGCTGAAATTGAAAAACCAAATTTTATCTGCTAATAGATAATTGCAGCTCGTGATTGAACGAAGGGTTTAGAAAAAAATTGAAATTTGATGGAAAAAACCTTCGTTAAGTAACTAGTCAATCTTACTTTGAAGAAATGTGTGAAATTTTAAGAAATCCTGTCCACCGTCTCGAAAAATAATGTTTATAAAAAACGATATACCTGCGTCGCTCCCGGCCGGTTTAGTTTAATGAGGGGAATTTCCAAAACCTGTCTCACTTCTACACTTTTACACCTATTGACTTGAAACTTTGTGAAAATATTCTAGACATATTGCACTATTGTCTTAACAAATTGATAAATGAGTTTGTTGAAATTTTCAAATCCACGCAACCCTTAAAGTAGGCTTTTATTTTCAGAATGCTTCGGTCGTTGAGATGCTGCGAGTTTATCGAGAAAAATTCTAATCTGTAAAGACTATCTCTAGATTTTTCTAGTCCGTAAAGGTTGGAATTTTTCTGAATTCACTGTCGATGGAAATAAAATCAACTTGTTTGAACATTATAAAATATCATACAAATAATCGTATAAGTATAAGTGGAGTAAAATGATAAATTAAGAAAATTATATCGTTAAATTTAATCGACTGTAGTTTATTGCCATGGGGGTGTCGCGAGGAATCTTACGATGCGCATAAAAGTGGGAATACATTTTTTGTTGCACTTCGGTGGATCGAAAAATACAAGTCATCGTGATGCGTGTATAGCCGAAAGCCAAACGGGACGTGGAGCTTGATGCGTTTTACTTGTCGATCACGTACCCGGATGTTAGATACGCTCCATACGCATTGCGGTAGAGAGCAGGGGGGATGTATTTATTCCCTTCGAAGCTCGCGTATAACACACCGGCGATGACCGGCAACTCGTCCACGTGCTTTTCTCTCTGCAACAGTGCAACCATCATTTTCTCTTCTTTTTCCTTTCCTTTTCCTTCTTCACTCTCCGTACACGTTTATTCCCTCCTTCTCTCTTCCTTAAACTCGTATTTATCATCATTATTCTTCCACCCTCCACAAATCGAACTATGGATAAACTCCACAAGACCTTCTTGCCCAATTCCCCATGGAACAAACCCTTGAAATATAAAAATTAAGAACACGTGCTTTTCTAAAATCTTTAAAAGGATTTCCAATGTCCCATCGCCCTCTTTCTCTTTGGATATACATTATAACTTCTTACACTTCGGTTCTTTTTCCTCTATTTCTTCTTCCCTCCTTTCTCCGTTGAGTATCAGTGGGTCTAGATGCATCTCTGTGTTTACGTATATTTTTCTACACGCTCCCGTCTTGCCGCGCCTCTTTCAAGACTCTTTCTTCAGTCCACTGTATAAAAAACCCTCTCTCTCTATCTATCTCGGAACTCTGAGCTCTCTTTCTTCTTTCTCTTTTTCCGCTGCTTCTTCTTAAACCTCTTTCCCCCTTCCCTCTTTCTTTCTTTATCTCTGTGACTTCGGGTGGCCCCCGCCGCGCTCTTGCGAAGCCTCCCCCTCGATCCGTCAAGCCCTTATATAAATACAACGACGATTCTTTTCTCCACTGTCTCGCGACTCTATGCCCGCTGCATTCGGCTCTCTTCTCCTTCCCATTCTTTGTCCCCACCCTTCAGCGTCATCCTGCAACGCTGCAACTCTCTCTCCTGCTCACTCGGTTTAGCGCGCGCGGAGAGTCTCGAAGGAGAAAGATCGCGCGCGCGATCGATCGTCCCTCGCGCGCCGCGCCGCAGTAAATCTGCGCACTGAGTGCGCCGCGGGAGCGACAGTGCAATATAATATGTATACAATCATGAGCGCGCGAAAGAAACGAGCGTGTAAACAGAGAAAGAGAATGAGCTGGTGAGATATAGCGAAAAGAGAGAAAAAATAGGAGGAAGTTGTTCGGTCGCGCCAACGCGGATGATCTTATTAATTTTTTTTTTTTTAACGCATCACGATCATTGATGCGTCTTACGCATCATGTTTTTCATCAATGGCAGAGGGAGCTGCGAATAAACGATAAAATAGTGTTTTACATGAATTATTGAGCGATAATTGTTATTATTACGAGAGGGAGGACTCTGTACGAGAAATATGCGAGGCGCCGGTATACAGTGACGATACCATTATTATGCTTATCATTATTATCATTGTGCGTGTGCGAGGAATCGGGAATGCTCGACGTACGGTGCGACTAGCCTCCCCGCTTTTATTTCTGCTTCTTCCTTCTCCTTTCTTCCTCTTTAATCATCATCCTCTTCCTGTTATTCCCTTTTCTCTTCTTGATCTCCTTCTTTTCCATCTTCTTCTTCTTCTTCCTCCTCCTCCTCACGCGCTTTTCCTCTCTCTTCGTATCTTCAGCTGTCCCCCTCTCCACAATTTCGCCTCGTCTTTCCCCAGCTTTCTTTCACATTCTTTCCCGCTCTATTCGTCTCTTCTATACACCCTCGCTCGACCACCATCATCCTCATCATCACATAAATACATATATATCTATGTGTGTATATATAGCTATATATTATTCCACTTTTCTCCCTATCCATTCGTCCCGCTGCACAAACTCTGTCTCCCGCAATTCTTTTTTCTTTTCCTCCGGCTCTTCTCTCTTTCGTACACGTTTATCTTTTTTTTTTTCGAAAATATGTATCACGTATCCTGGAGGCGACTTTTCAGGATCAGTACAGTCTCCGACACCGAGGGACGAGGTACTCTCGGTTACCGCGCTCTTTCTTCCCTCATTCTTCACTTCTGTCTCTTTTTCTCTTTCTCTCTCCTCTATCTCCTTCTTCCCAAGACTTTTGTTACGACTTTTTCGCGTTCTGAAACGAGAGCCTCTCAACACTCATACAACTCATCCAACTCAACTCATACACTTGTATATACTTTTGTATTTATATATAGAGAGAAAGAGGTATACATGTATATTTATATGTATATACCTTGTGATACTCTTGGCTGGTTGCTCTCTACCACCACCACCATAACCATCACCATCGGCAGGCGTCATCTTCGACTTCTCTCCCCATCCACCACCACCACCGTGACCACCACCACCATCATCATCATCACCACCACCACCACCACCATCGCATCTCTTTTCCTTAACTCTCTTCGTTCTCGTTCTCCACCACCCGGTGTTGAACAACATCGTCGAAGTCTTCCGTGCGTCGTGTCACCCGCCACCGCCGCCGCCGCAGCCGCCGCGGATACTCGCGATCGCGGACCGTTTCTTTCTTTCTTTCCCTTTTTTTTCTTCTCTTTTTTTTTCTCGGTTCCTCGGGCGCATATAATATTCAACGCGATCGCCGCGAGTGTCAAATAGCCGGTACCAATCATCCGAAAAGCGCGCCTTCGTCCAAAGTTAACGAGGATAAGCGTGGTCAACGATAATTATATCGGAAGAACGTGAGATTCATTTATTTATTTTTTAATCGCGATAATTTTTCCGATTCTTTTTTTCCATATCATCTTGTGCGCGATGAACGAGAGTAAACCCTAAATTTGAACCACCGAGAAAAATATCTACGTTTCGTTATTGTTCGTTTATTGTCGCCGGATCGATATTACGTAGTTTTATTTTTTTCGCCTGAGATAAAAAAAGTGCGGGAAAATTCAATTTGAAAGAAGAAACGCTATCCATGAGAATCTTCAACGTTTAACGTGAGTAAAAGCTCGTATTGATACGAAAATTAAGACGTATTGTGACGAATCTATAACGTGTATTATCTGTCCAAGTCACCTTCGCTTTTGGCTCGATATACACAAGACCGAATTTAACGATTCGAAATTTTATTATGATGCTACTCGTTTGATACACCTCGTGGTCTTTACTCTCTCTCTTTCTCTCTCTCTCATTGTTTGTGTAAACCCATGTGTACACGAACCGCGTGCGAGATCTGTCAGCGAACATGTTTCTTCCCCGCAGAGAGACAGAGAGAAGAAAAAAAAAATTCCTCCGACACACAAGATCGAAATTGGACGATTCGCTCGATACAAATACAAAACATCGCCCTATCTCTCTTTTGCTCTTAATTCATTCGTCGTCAATTCGGCGAGAATTGATTCAATCAAAAATGACCGCCGAGAGACGCGGATAAAATTGATCGGCCCGATCATTCATCGATCTGACATTAATTGGACAGAGTCCTAAACCCGCGATAAAACGCGTGAATATAAATTGACGATTTAACGAGAGCAAATTTCACCTACAAGAAGATATATAGATACGCTTGAAATATTTGATATACATAAATAAATATAGATGCTAATGTGAGCGTAAAATTGCGAATAAGTTTGAAAAAGGACGAAGAAAAACGTTTTACCGCGATTTAAACGAAATTCACCCGAGGACGTGCATCGAGGGTACAAAACACCGTGGTTATTTATATCTTTGTACGTCTCGCGTGTGTGTATATTTATATATATTCGTATTAACGGTGTTCCCGTCGATTTGCAAGCTAACGGGAACCTTCGATAATTTGCGGAATGGTTTTCTCACTCCTTCGCGAGGAGCCCGGTGCAATTTCATAGCCGCGCATACCCTCCACGTTTTAACAGCATGTACATATAGTATATACATATATACGTATATTTATGCATATGAGTTTGTACGTATAGCGTGTTCGTGATTCACGTGCTCCGCGCTGAAAATCTTCGCGACGCTTCGTTTCACGCGAATGACAGGTTTTTTTTCAAACTTTTCACTTATATTTTTCATTCATTATGCTATTACTCTTCCTCATTCCTCTTTATTCGCCCAAAACGCGACAGTAGAATCTAGAATGAGACACGAAAAGTATATATAGGGACGAAAGAAAGCCCGGATCGGAAATAAAATAAAGAAAATCCCAAAAGTCCCTTGCAGCTGCATCTCGCTTTAATTGCAACCAAGTCGACGTTTCAGTCATTGACCTGAATAAAAATCCGGAGCTAGAAATAAATGTTATTGTCAGTCGCAAGAGAAATAAAAAAAAAGGCAGATTCCGTACTTTGCACTGTGCGCGAAAATCTTGAATTTTTTTAAAATCGTATCAGTCGATGAACTTTATAACGTTGAAGTAATCCTCAATTAAAATTTCGCATTTTAGGTATTTGACTTTACACTTGATTTATTTAATATTGCAAAATAGTTTTAAAGATTGATCACTGATTAATCAATCGTTAAACTATGCTTGATGATTACATTATAATTATTGCTACCGTTGGATTAATTTTTATTTTTTCGCCATTTTCAAATAAATTAATCAAATTTGCATTCGTAATTTTCATTTAATTTTCTAATTATTGATTCTTTTCATTAAAGAGATTTTATTTAATGAAAGGGGAATAGTGATATTTTTGGATGTATCTATTCCCTCTTTACCTTTCTTTTTCTGAGCACGGGCATAATTTTCAAAGCTAGGAGACCTTGGATATTTGGAAAAAAAAATCATCTCATCTCACTTTACATATGGGAATTTCTATGAGTTTAAAATCCCATAGACCAGTCGATATGCAATGCTGCATCGCTTGCCGTGTGGCTCACGGCATTCCTTCTCCCTTATTTTTTTTATTTTATATGCATATAAATCTATACATATATATTATACAGCGTCCAGATGCCGATAGAACTTGCGGGCAACCGTGCCGGTTCGCCGTTAGGAGATCCGGCGATATACGCTCAGAGTTCCTCTCGAGCCCGTAGAATATATACACGATCTCGTACCTCGTTCCCTCAACTTGCCAGCTTTTCTCTCTCTATCTTTTTCTGTGATGCGCTTCACTGGTGCACAGAGTTTTTCGATGCACCATTAGATTCAGAGCCTCTGTAATATCTCGTTTCCCTCGGGATTCTCACGAACGCTTTTTTCTCTTTCAAATATTTATCATTAATCCTATCCCTCGAGGGTTCGATACATCTCTAATTTTCTAAATATTTATTATCACAATTAAAATGAAGAATTATCCGGTGAGCGAATCCGTCGGTCTCCACAGTTTTTACATAAGATTTATTAATGTTTTTTTTTTCAATTCAATTAAAGTAATAGTCTGGTTTAGAGACATACATTTGGAGCTTTTTGTCGAGCTCGATAAAAAAAAACAAAAATTTTTTTTATCTTTTTTGTTTACAACATATTTATTAATGTTTTGGATTAAAAAATTATAGAAAAAAATGAAAAAAATGAAACAAGTTATAAGCTGGTAAATTTGGGGCTAAAACAGGCATGCGCTAAGGCCTAAGTCTATAGGGCTAAAGGTCTAAACTTTAAGGAAATGCAAAAAAAAAATTGATTTTTTGAAAATTCTAGACCAGCACGAGGACCAGCATTAAACAATAACCTTAATGAAAGAATGAGAATCAACGATCGATTGATTTATTTCATTTGGGAATAAATCATCAAATTTTTTAATCACAGTTCACCGATCGTTTGATTTGATTATTTGAAATTTAAGGGTTGTATCTCTTTCTAAATTCGTGCATCTGTCTTATCGAATTGCAATCTACAGAGAGAATACACTTCCAATGTCGTTCTTCTTCGTTAATTGTGTAATTATCGATTTACAGTATATATCTCGCCGTTTTCGCTCAACGCGAAACTTTCTAAAAGTCCCCGTCACGTGAATTCTCGTTTCCGAGCCAAGAATTCTAACGAAAGAAAGAGAATCCTCCGTCTAATCGTGGCCATCAAGGCTAATTTTCACACAAAACCGATACAATCGCTGTTTTTCTTTCATTGACCGTCTGGTATCTTTTTGATTGAATGGCAATGCGATTTTTTTTTTGTAATCACGTTTCTCCTCGCTGATGATCTTGGTTGCGCGAGGATTTACTCAATGATAAAAAAGAGTATATTTCACGGTTATAAATGCTTCATAAAATATCACGGGAGATTATAAAAGATCAGTCTACACGGCGTTGGCGGTCGAGGTCGCTCGTAAGGCCCGATCTCTATCCAACACGAGACACGAGACCTTTTTCTGCTTGCCACGAGTCCACATAGTCTCATATTTACGCCACAAACAATTAATTTCAATACTTTTTCTGCTACTTCTGGTTAAGTAAATTGTCATCGTAAAAATCGTGTTCTCAATGAGATTGCTGCATAATTTATGCGTGATTTATCTTCCTTGACAATGCATTTTGATTATTTAAGAAATGGTATTTCTCAGGCACAATTTTGCAGCCGTATTTTTAAGCAAATACTTTCCCAAAATATTTACGCATTTTCAATATTTGTTTACCAGTGAGGAGGTTCTATCTTTTTCAAAATAAATTCGAAAGTATAAAAATAACCAAATTTTTCAATCGATTTTAATAAAATACAAATTTTCTGACAGTTGAAAAAAATTCTTCTAATTGTAAGAAAGAAGATTGTGACGTCTGCATTTGAACAGTTCAAAAACCTTTTGGTTTTTTTCCCCTAAATTTCAAATGCCCCAGTGCTAAGAAAAGTTGTATATCATCCTTCGCTTTGTCACATTAATTTTTCTCAATGAACGGACAAAAATCTCGATCACGAGTGCAATACGAAAATAACTTGTTTTCTCCAGTCGCCCTGATGGACTACAAGCACTATTTCCGCGATCAAGTTTAGCGCGGTGGCCTCATAGATTATAATTGCACGTGCCCTGTCTGTATAATACATAAACAGCTAGACTTTTCTCTCGATATCGCTTTCTTTCTACTTCCAAGCACCCTCTCCTATCTGTCATCATTGAACTCGTGATATACAAAGTGTTTATCGATGAATGCACATATATAAGCGTTTTAATACTTTTGCATTGGGTATTCCGAGCCGAATGAAAAGATTTACTATCACTCTTTTAGATTCGTTCCGCAAATTTTTCCATTTACAATGAAGCAGAATAGCATTCACAATTTTTTTCACAAATTTTTTTAAATTATAAATGCACATGCGAATTTGCAGTTTTACAGGAATTTCTTGTTTTTACTAATTTTCTGTGTTTCTGTCGGATTAGGAAAAACAATAAAAAAATAGAAGTTTGGGTATTCCAAATCAAATGAAAATATTGGCTCTCACCCTTTTAGATTCGTTCCACCAATTCCTTTAATTATATAATAGACCTGAAAAACACTCACAATTTTTTTAAATTTAGGAAAAATGATAAAAAAAAAGAAAAGAAATTAGAGTGCCAAGCCTCAGTGCGATTAATTAATTTCAAGAGGATGTGAGTCGAATCTTTATTGATTTGACTCGGAATTGCCGATATATGTATGTTTAAATACTTTTTACAACACACGAGAGTAGTGCGTGCGTAACTAGTGCCGGTCTTACACGAAGCAGCGTGTTTGCGTGTTATTACAACAAATAGGCCAGACAAACGAGACGATAAATCGCTTCTCGTCCACGTCTCTCACTTTGCTCCTTGTTGTTTCCGATACACATTTAAACATGTACATATATATAGGTTATATATCGGCAATTTCTTTGATACAAAAGCTCTCGATATTTATCGCAGCGTTTCACAAAGTTACTCTCGTTTTTCAAGTTAAAAGTGAGAGAGACGATTAAGACATTACATGATTTTCAAAGGTTAAAAGAAAGCACATATTTTCTCAATTTCTTTAAATACAACAATTAAATTACTTTATTGGAAATTTTCAGCATATTAACGAGCAACATTGGAAAAATATTTTTATAAAATTATCATTGAAAAATATGAAAAATTCAGCTAGGAAAAATTCAAAAATGCAGTCCTCACCATGGTCAGGATAACTCATCATGACTTTATCTGAAATTAAAAAACAAAACTTGATCTGTTAATAGATAAGTATAGCTCGTGGTTGAACCAAGGATTTTTGAAAATATAGAAATTTGAATTTTTGGCAGAGTTGTATGCAAAACAGTACAATTGTTGGTACAATTTATACTGCCCTTGTAAAATTATTTGTAATAGAAAAATTTCGATAAGATCCGTACATTAGTAGTATCGCTATTAGATAAAAAAAAACAATGAATTTTTAGAAATTTTCAAACCCTTGTAAACCTTAACGTAACTTTAACAAATTTCCAATACTTCTTTTTTATTTTATTCTTCGGTGATGTCCTTCGATGGAATGATTAACGAACTGGGCTACCCGCATCGATTCGCCACCGGTTCGCTTCTCATTCCATCTCGGCATCTTCGTGAAAAATGATTTTCAAGTTTTTATTTCGTATCTCTCAAAATGTACTCGCACTTTTATAAAGAGAGTTCCACGACACCTGTCGATTCAATCTCAACAAAAAAATTCGTAATTAAACTTTGGACATTGTTGGCTGTGTAACACAATGCAATCTGTTCGAAATATATTTGCAACGCGTCCGAATGGTTTTTCACAAAATCTCGAAGGAATTAACTCTGCGAAAAAAAACTTAAACACGAAAAGTGTTTCGGTCTGCAATTTACTGGTATGAAATTTGTTTAAATGAGGTTTTTCTTTGGATTCCTGGAGAGCGTACTAGTTACGAATTTATAATCTGAATAAATTGACGCAGTGTGATCACGAAGGATTAATCAAAGGAATGACAGCGTTTAACTTCGAGCACACAACCTTTTTTTTTATTAAGGAAAAAAGCTCTGGTCAGAAAATATATAGATTCTCCCTCAGGTTTCCCGATTTTTTGTCTTTCCTTGTAGCTAAATCCAGGACTCGTTGCAACAAAAATAAATTCCCTCTAGAGACGCGAGTTGTTTGAAAGTGGAGCAGAAAGTCATGTCCTGGTTTCGAATGATTGGTTTTACTTAT
>JABMBS010085466.1:0-10543 GCA_018491695.1 Lissonota sp. PSUC_FEM 10030012 | reverse complement strand
ATATGCACATAATTTTATACCCGCTACCGTAGCCATACCCCTCTAAAATGTCCAGACATTTTTTTGAATGTCCGGCTTTTTGTCAGGACTTTTCAAATTTCAAAATGGTGACCCCAATTTCAAGTAAACTAATAACACTATCGCATATTGTATAAAACTACAAAATTTGTCATCCTCAATGATCATCTTATTTTCGCAAATCATCATGATTAGCTCTTAAATGAAAAAAAAAATGTTCAAGGTTACATCGTCCTGTAATGTCTATATCATGAGAATAAAAGCAAGAGAAATAAAGAATTCATCGAAAGTCGAAAAGTTAAAAGAAGAATCTGTCAAGGAGATAATCGTGAAGATCGTCACCTCATAATTTCGTAATTCGGGATTAGAAGTGGAAAAAGGGTCATTGGGGAATTCGAGGTTATGTCATTACCGCATGGGCGCACGAGGTTGCTCCAAAACGAAGCGATAACCCCGTCGTGCGCGATAATCATTCGCGATGAAATGAATTCAACGTTTGGCCACGAATGACTCATGAATTTTCCTAAAAAAATAAAAAAAAAAAGCAAGGACCAACAAGAAGTGCGCCCGATTACCTGCACGGGCTGACTTTGCTGGCTCTGTGCGGCATCGTGCTGGGAGGCCTGCGTCTGACTCGGCGATGGTAGAGTAAAATCGGTGAAATCGAATTCGCTGCCTTGTGTATCGGCACCGATAAGATCGGCTTCCTCGGTGTCGAGGAACGTCAGTGTCTGACTGCTAGGTCCGTACGCGTCGACACTCATTTTTCGCGACGTAAAAAGGAAAGAAAAGAAAAAAAAACGAGAAAAACGGAAGAAAAAAGAAAGTTACAAAATGACAAACACAATTTTCCGCGGAATATTTCCACAGGATCAAATGATCTTTTTTTTCTCCGTCTTTATCACCACGATTTTATATGTCGAATGTCGTTGATGATGGTCGTCGTAACACACGACAGCTAAAAATCTTCGTCGGGGTGAGGGGCGCGGGGGTGGGGGACAGTTTTCGCCACAAACACACACAAACACACACGAGCGCGGGTTATTCGTATCGGTGAATGGCGCGCGGACGACACGTATGCCTGGGCGCCGTTATTTTAGCGCTTGGACTAAAAACACTTCCGTGACGATAACAGCAGGAGAGAGAGAGAGAGGGCAGAGATTATCTTTTTTTCGCATTCCCTCTCTCTCAGTCTCGCACTGCGATATATTGTGACGAGAAGTCACATAAAAAAATTGCCCATCGGAATTGAAGGGATGTATAAAAAGAAAAACGTGCATTTGTGTCGTAACCGTGAGGGCAGACCATGTGGTATTATTTCGCTTCTTTTTCCCTGTATGCTAAAAAAAAACTGAACAGCGGTAATAACGCCGTTATATACTTTTGGTCCTTATGCAGCGTTTCTCGCTGATGTACGAAAAAAGGTTTTGTTTTAGTGTTCCAAACAATTTTTCTTTATTATTCCAGCTTTTAGTTTTCCAGCTTTATTGATAAATAACTCCATTAAAGAAGACTCATCATATGTTACGTCATCAGCTGATTTCCGCTATTGTCACGCGCAAAAAAATCAAACTATCGAATTCACTGTGATACCGACCGTCGGTAAATGAGAAACCGCGGAAGAGGCGGGGAAGTTTTTTTTATTGATACGAGACTTGTGAATTAACGGCAGATTCCTCTCTTCAAGAAAATTCTAGAGATTTATACTTACAAACATTAAAGATTTTATAAAAATTGTTGTTATAAAAAAATCCAGCCTTTCTTCAGTCCATCGTTTTTATTACTACGACAGTATGGAAATATGAAGGAAGATACCGGTTCAATGAAGTTTCATTTCATAATACATTATCATTCCATAAAGTTACGTATCTCGTTCTGAACTGACCACAAGACGGAGCGTCGTCGTGTAGGAAAATGCCGCTGACAAATACTGAAAGAGCATAAAAAGTCGAAGATTTCATTGTTATATTGTCGTGAATAAATAACGTAAAAAATCGATCGTAACCACAATTAAGAAATCACACAGATCTAGATCATTGTAATGCTTGTGATCAAATGAGTCCATTTTCTAGGCCATATTATAATTTAAAGATTTTGTATAAGCGAAATGAAAAGCATTTTCTTTCGATCTACATCGCTATCCAATTGGATAAATTATCCAATATAATCCGTCATCGCTAACATCTCTTCAATCGTCGCTAACATCTTTCAATAAATAGCATGTCAAATTATCCAATTATTCGGTTATTAATCTCAAAATGAAGGTACTGATTAAGACTGTTTACGGTTGAATTCTACGGTTGAGTTTTATTTTTCAATAATATCTAAATTGAACAATTCCTGCAAAATTAAAGTAAGAACTATAAATTGTTAATGTACTAATATGGCGGAATGGGATTCGATAAAATCTGATCAAATATTTACTTTTATCGAGTATATTCTAAATTGTTCAATTTTCGACGCATTGAAGTAAGAATCTGGTACGTAGTGAATATATTGATAAAAATGATGTACCATTGAATTTGATGAAACCCTAAACCTTCTTAAAATTAGTTATAAATAGCGCACCATTCGAAATATGGAACTAAAAATTGGTATTGTTCATGTATCGACCAGGATTATTATTTAACGTTTTAAAATAAAACTTTGACCAAAATTGCAATAAATAAAGAAATAATGCCGCTTTGAGTTCTCTGAAATTCCAATGTAATACAAGTTGTTTACGAGCTCAGTCATTGAAATTCGCCTGGAGGATCCCGCCTGCACCATACCAGAGATGCCAACATGAATAAGCAAAATTGAGAAAAATATGCGAATTCGTAATTTTATTTTTTTCATAATTTTGCAGGCACATTTGATCAGCCAGCTAACTCAGGAAAATCCAAAAAATCGTTTATCACCGAAGGAGCTGTTGAAACTTATGATTGAAGACAAGGATATCGTGATAGCTAGACTGAACGAAGAAACGGCAAAAAATCGGGATACAATACAAAAATTGCAGGCCATCATAGTTAAGACAAAGGAGGAGGATTCAAAAAAAGAAGAAGTGATTGAAAAATTGTCCTTTATGATCGCGAAATCGAATGAAGAAAACGCAAAGAAGGGGGCCATAATACAAAAACAAAAAGATAAGATAGCAAAGTTAGAAGCATTGATTGTGAAACATAAAATATCACTGAAAGATACGTAGCGGCAATGTTTTTGCAAATACTTTAATGAATGCCATTGAAAAAAAGATATCATTTATAAATCATGGACGACAAAACGATATCGTGGCTTTAGATTTTTTTTCGGCACAAATTTCGATATGAATGTCGAGAGTGAGTGTTGTTCCGATGACGAAAAATGTGCCATATTGAGAACTATTTTACGCGGCGTGGCTGTTGAATGAATATTATTTCTGTAAAAACTTTGTGATATTCTTCGTAAAAAAAAAGATGATTCGTTAAGAATCGACTTTTTTTATTTAATAAAATGTGTGAATACTTTTTTAATAATTTGAGTGTCATTAAGCTTTTCCCAATCGAATAATGATTAAAATATATTAAGATGGAGGACAGTTGGTAAGGTAGCGATGGTCCAGAGACGACGACAGAAAATAATGAAGTGTGCCACCCGGGATCGAACCCGGGTACCTCGGCGTGCCAGGCAAGAGCGCTAACCACTGCGCTACGGCCATCTTTTACACTCTCTGTTTCATTCGAGTCGTCTATTTGATGTATAATAATGCTGAACAGTCACAATATTTTTACAACAATCGTCGAAAATACAAAAATTTACAAAATAATTCGGGATAGGGATTTTTTCAAATGAAAATATGAAAATTATTGATTCATAAATTTATCCAGTATCTTTAACAATCTTGTCCAATATCTCTTTAAGCTCATCACCGAAGCTGATCCGTTTGTCCGGGAGAATAACAGGCACTGCGCATTGATCCAATATATTTATTAGATCTTTATACTTCTTCAAGACATCTAGTGGCACGCTGTGCAAAAAACCACCAGGGAATGAGGTAGCAGTCGTTCGATCCGACAGTATGTGCTGCAGAGAAGAAAACACATCATGATCTAGCAATCCCCAATTGTCGGCGAGAAGTAACTTTCAATATTGCCAGTTGAAATAGCTTGAAAATTCGATAAATCAAAATTACAAAAAGATTGTCAAATATATTGCCATTCATCTGGACGGTTTTTCAAAACGTTGTCTTTCGACTTTTAGGTTGAGATACTTCGGTATTACAAATTCGGAAATTTATTTATTCTTCAATTTTTGTAATTAAAGTAAACTAAACTAATATTTGAACACAATCATAGAATTGAAAAATGATCACATTGCTTCCTCGTCTTTTATTACTTTTTGCAAATCTTTATGGGCAAGTAGCTTTCTCTATATTAACTTATTACTAGCTGATGAAACATTGTAAATATGACAGAAAAACAATGATGAAGCAATGTGCAAATTTTGTCCATTATTACTTTAAAATTTCAAGTTTGGTTGTTTTTTTTCTTGTTTTGATAGTTAGCTTCACATACAAGTACAATTATATTTTGAAAATTACTCAAAATCAAAATCGTTATTTTTGCCGAATTGTGTATTTGTGTACACAGTTGTAGCTTATGGAAACAAACTCTCAAATGTTTTTAATACACATCAAAGATACTGGCATGAAAATTGCAGAAAGGAAAATATAAGAAACAAACGTTTCTATTAAAAACCAAAGGATTTATAAAGTAATGGGTATTGACCTGGCATATCGCGTAATAATTGTGGTCACTGAGTTGATGTTCGCATATATCCGCGGGAGAGAAAGCCAAGCAATTTCTGCACTCAATAGTTTCCTCATTGACTTGGAGCTGTTTCCATGTTTCCGCCTGATCTAAAATTTAGGAATATTTGAAAAAGTGCATTCTTGCAAAGAAATTTTGTAAAATATTTGTTCCTCGTTTATATCAGACTCTCTTCATATATCGCATGTGCACCTTCGACGGAAACATTCTTATCGACGATAATAATATTCTCGAGATCGATGAACTTGGCCTCGTCGTCCGCCGTAATTGCTATATTGTCAGGCGACAAATCGGTGAGATAAAAACTGAAATTGGGATTTCGAAAAGTCAACATTCTCGCGGCTCCCAGCAGACTAGATGCTATTTTAGCTCGACGAATCCATGGCTCGTAATAATACGTCGTTAATGGAAAACCCACATACTCTTCGACTATGAGTCTCCCACAAGCTCCTAAATACTTCGGTACTGGCCATCCTTCTTCAGCCGGCAATATCTGAGACAAATGATTGAAAAAACAAATAAATTTTTACCAATCTATTCGATCTTTGAAGCATAACAAATTTCGTTTAAGAATCGCAACAGTTGCATACAGTAATTGGTTTCAAAAGCAACAGCCGATGAACTGAACAGGTTTATTAAGGTGATGAAAAACGGCTTCCCAGATAGACATGAGCCTACATTGCGGCTGCACAGTGACGTCGCGTGTCGGCACTCCGTGTTGTCACAGGTGTAGACATCTATTTCCGATTGTAACTGTTTGGTGTCGTCACGCCGTTCCGTCGTAGTGCGCGTCAATGGGTGATGACACCGTAACGGCACAGTAGCTGCACGACATGCATGTATACTTCACCATAATAAAAATGTATCAACATGAGACGCGGTAGCTACTCGAGAACTTTTCATATATGCTCTTCGCATCGCTTATTCGCATGTGGGAAGGATAGCAATAGGGTCTGTGACACCTTCCGGCGGCTAGTCGAACTACTTCAGGTGCACGGCGTGCCGCCACCGTACCCGACGTGAAGTGACGGCAGCTATCAGTTACCTACGGAAATAGATGTCAGCATCCGTAACGACACGGCGTGCGCGATGTTTGCTGCACGTTTGTCTATCTGGGAAAAGGTCGTCGCCCTGTCTACCACAGAATCGGAATTTATCGCCGCGGCACAAGCTATCAAGGAGCTAATCTGGTTGAGCCGCCTGATGTGCGAAATCACAAAAGAAGAGATGGAGAAACCGAAATTGCTCCTCGACAATCAGAGCGCCATCAAACTGTTAAAGAATGCCGAGTTCCACAAACGGACAAAACATATCGATGTTCGGTATCACTTCGCACGAGAAAAAATACAAGAAGGGTTATTCGACCTCGAATATGTTCCTACGAAGGAGCAACAAGCCGACATATTCACAAAACCGTTGTTAAGAGAACAATTTTGCTATATACGCGAGTTATTGAATATCAAGCCCAAAGTCATAATCTAAGTCAAGTGTAAACCAAAAAAAGGGAGCCCATGAAAAGTGGGAGTGTTGAAAATAGACGGTTTCATGTCTACTTTTTTTGTATTTTGGCGCCAGCGAACATTTTTGTTTTGGATTCGATACGGATCGATCTATGATATATCGATATTTTTGTTACTTTTTCGATTCGAGTTTCTCTTCACTTACTACACAGGTAGACTGATTTTTCTCACCGCGAACACGAGCACCTGTAATATTTTTTTTTTGCATCGCAATAAATCTTTTTCATCGTTAGCCTGTGTGTTATTTCGAAACCAAAATCAACAGGTTATGGGTCCAGGCTACGTGTGGCAGAAAAGGTTTTTTTTTTATAAAGATTTTATTCGGTAAAAAGATCGTGTTTCTTGTGGACTCTTTTTTGAGGTTAGCCGCGGCCACGTGCAAAAGTACAAAGGCCTCACTATGGAATCCGAAACAACAAAAATTACAAAATTGAAGGATGCGGAAAACTGGTCTCAGTGGAAATTCCAGGTGTCAGTTTTATTGAAAGAAAAGAATGCTCTCGAGGTGGCAAACGGCGGCAGTGTTAAACCTGTGTTGCCGGCAGCACCGTCAGCAGAGCAAAAGAAAGAGCTGAGTGACTGGTTGAAAGCGGATAATACCGCTCAAAGATTAATTGCTACGAGTGTGGCTGATTCTCAGCTGGTGCACATAATGAATTGTGGATGTGCTAAAGACATGTGGGAAGCGTTACATAACCTCTATGAACAGAAGTCAGAAACAAGTGTTCATATGCTACAGTAACGATGGTACCAGATAACCAAGGAACCGAAGGATACCATGTCGTCCCACATCGCAAAATTAAAGAATCTCGCACATCGCTTACAAGCGTTAGGTGAGCCAATCGCAAATTCGATGATCGTAACCAAATTTCTTATGACGCTGCCAGATACGTACAACCATTTTGTCACCGCATGGGAATCGACTCCGCAGGCTCAGCGCACACTAGAAAAAGTCATCGAGCGACTTCTTATTGAAGAGACGAGGCATTCGGCTCAAGGTAAAAATTTAAATGAAGCTCTCGCAGCCATGAAGATTGAGAAAAAGAAGAACGAGAGAGGCAAGCAGCGAGGCTACAATTCATCGAGGGAAACAAACTCAACAGAAAAAGGCAGCTCAGGTAAGGTCGACGTGTGCTACAAGTGCAAAAAGCCGGGACAGTGGGCACGTGGCTGTCGAGCACCTAGAGACCAGAATCAGAGCAGCGACAACCAGCCAAAGGGGCAAGCCTTGGTTGCGCAAGCATCGCTGTGTCTAGAAAAGTTTGTGAGCAGTACGGAAACTTGGTACGTAGACTCTGGTGCTACGGACCACATGTCGAACCAAAAAAAATGGTTTGTTAACCTGAAATTTTTTTACAACTCTCACCCTGTCCATGCTGGAAAAAAGGGAGAGACCGTAGAGGCATTAGGCAGTGGAGACATAAACATCTTAGCCTACGATGGGAGCCGATGGATAGAAAAGCATTTATCTCGAGCTTTGTTTGTACCTGACCTCAGATGCAACCTGTTTTCAGCTGGTTCGGCTCTAGATAAAGGACTCGTCCAAATATCGAACTCTAAAGGATGCTATTTCAAGAAAGATGAAACTATAGTCGCAGTGGGAGTTCGCAAAAACAAACTGTGCAAAATGCAATTCCGAGTACTTCATGAGGAAGATTGTCAACTTGAAGCCAACATCGCCATCGATTGCAGCCTCAAGTCTTGGCACGAGAAGCTAGGACATCAGAATATTCATCACGTAAAGCAGTACCTGAAAGCTCAACAAATTAAAGTAAATGAAAAGGAAGATTTTTTTTGCGAAGGATGTGTATTGGGTAAGTCACACCGATTACCTCTTCCAAAACGTAAAGAAGAGGATTACAAGTCACAAGTTCCAGGGGAGCTTGTACACTCTGATTTATGTGGCCCTTTTCAAGAAGATTCGATAAATGGCTCGCGCTATTTTCTATTGTTTAAAGACGATTTTTCTCGCTACAGGACCGTCTATTTCCTTAAGCACAAAAACGAGACTGCAGAGAGAATCAAAGATTTTCTCATCAAGACTAAAAATCACGTCGGGACAAATATAAAGACTCTACGCACTGACAACGGTCTAGAATTTGTCAATTTGGAGGTCAAGGAGATGCTGAGGAAGCAGGGTATACAGCATCAAAAGACCGTCGCTTTTACTCCCGAACAAAATGGGTCTGCCGAGCGAGAAAACCGCACGATCGTCGAAGCAATGAGGGCCATGTTGTACGAAAAGAAGTTACCGCTGAGGCTGTGGGCTGAAGCCGTAAATACAGCGATTTATGTACTCAATCGTACAGGTACGAGTCCACAAGGGCCAAAAACTCCGTACGAATTGTGGTTTGGACGAATCGCCAAGCTCGAAAAACTAGTCATTTTTGGAGCGACTGCCTATGTGCATGTGCCCAAAGAAAAAAGGAAGAAGCTTGACAGCAAGGCCGTCAAAGGCTATTTCGTGGGTTACAACGAAGACGTCAAAGGATTTAGAGTCTGGTATCCTGACACTGATAGAGTGGATACTAAAAAGGATGTAATTTTCCGAGAAAACGACCCTGATACAGAGTTTTCAACTGAAACAGAACGAGACGATCGATCACAGGTTTTGAACTTCGAAAGTGAGCCAGAAATCAAGCCAGAAAATTATCAACCGGAGGGCCAAGAAGAGCCTGACGCCTCATCTGCGGAGGACGGATGGGGTGAAAGCAGCGTTTTCGATTCTGCGGACGAATCTCTTGATCCCGAACTTCGTGAGCGAGAAATACAAGAGCCTGCGATAGAACTTCGACAAACAAGAAATCTACGAGATCGAAACAGCATAAGGAGACCAAGCAGGTACGAGGATGGAATTGATTCCGACTCCATTTTGTTAGCAGAAAGTGAAGAACCTCAAAGTTATCAAGAGGCGATTACCGGTCAACACGCAACCGAGCGGAAGCGAGCAATGGATGAGGAGATCGACTCGCTGAATAAAAATAATACATGGAGTATTGTTAACTATCAAGAAGGAAGGCAGCCAATTAAAAATCGTTGGGTAAATAAACTAAAAAGAAAAGCAGACGGTCAGGTTGAGATATTTAAAGCCAGGCTTGTCGCAAAAGGCTACTCGTAAAAACAAGGAGTTGATTATCACGAGACCTTTAGTCCCGTTGTCAAGTTTGACTCCTTACGTATGATCCTGGCCTTGGCAGCATCGAAAAATATGATATTACGCCAATTCGATATAAAAACAGCCTTTCTCAACGGAAAACTACAAGAGACTATATACATGGAGCAACCAGAAGGCTACAAAAGGGGCACGAGTGACATTTGTAAGCTGGAGAGGAGCCTGTACGGTTTGAAGCAGGCCTCAAGATGCTGACATGAACGTTTCACCGCCTTTCTAAAAAAATTCAATTTAACGCCGACGCAATCGGACTCGTGCGTCTTCACCAACGTTCAACAAGGAAATATGTTGAAACTCGCCATTTATATAGATAATGGGCTCATAGCGGCGACGAATCGTGCAACGGCAGAGTCCTTGCTAAACAATTTAAAAAGGGAATTTGAAATAACTACTGGAGACCTGAGTTTGTTTCTAGGTTTTCAGATAGAACGAGACATTAATGGTTCCATTTTTCTACATCAATCCGGTTACGCAAAAAGGGTGCTAGAGCGATTCAACGTAGCCGATGCAAACCCAGTGGCCGCCCCCATGGATAAGCATCAGGAGCTAAGCGTGCTGGTGCATGGCAAACAACAGTCCGAAGGAACACAAGCACCATACAGAGAGGCCGTCAGATCGCTGATGTACCTGGGAATTGGCACACGACCAGATATCACATTTGCGCTTAGTACCGTGAGTCAACACCTTGAAAAGCCAGATAAAATTCATTGGAATGCCGTAAAAAGGATACTGAAATATTTAAAAGGAACCGTGGATTATGGTTTGGTTTTTAAAGCCAGCGCAAAACTTAACCTGTTAGCCTTCAGCGACGCCGACTACGCAGGGGATGTCGAAACCCAGAGATCGACATCGGGTTATGTTTTCAAGCTGAATGAAAGCACTATTTTTTGGTGTTCACAGAAGCAACCCAGATAGACATGAGCCTACATTGCGGCTGCACAGTAACGTCGCGTGTCGGCACTCCGTGTTGTCACAGGTGTAGACATCTATTTCCGATTGTAACTGTTTGGTGTCGTCACGCCGTTCCGTCGTAGTGCGCGTCA
>JABMBS010084358.1:0-10570 GCA_018491695.1 Lissonota sp. PSUC_FEM 10030012 | reverse complement strand
AAAAATACTATTGCTTCGATGGCGCTCCACATTGAGATTTTTGCATTTTTTTTTCTGTAGAATGGATCTGACACAGGTACAGGAAATCTGTACGTTTTTTTTTACTTCTGTCGTATCAACGTTATAATTTCAAAAAACTGCATTTTTGAGTATTCCAAAATTCAGATTGATTAGATTATTAATTTAAATATCATAAAATCATTTGGTGAGCCAATTTTTCGTGCCGAGAGAAAAGTTTTTAAACCTCAACTCTGCGATTTCTGTGAACGAATGATCACTATTAAAAATTCTGCAATCTCAACGTTTAAACCTTTAATTACAGTTTTTTGAGTATTTTTCTTCTATTATTTTTTTCTTCTTTACTAAGGGGAGCTCAAACGAAATCTGAGGAATATGCGACGATATTTAGCACAAATTTTTTGGAAAACAAAATTTTGCACTTTTGATTATGAACTGATTGAAATTATTCAGTTGGTTACTTGGGAAGAACCAAATAATATAGGCAAAAAAATGATATCCTCTAATAAAAAGTATTATTTAAAATTTGACATCCACTAATAAAAAGTATTATTTAAAATTGAGAATTTCGAATATCTAAATATCTGAATATTTTAATTTCCTCAGATGCCATTTTTGTTCAATTTCAACGTTAATCAGTCATTATCCAGAAGAAGGGTAATAAAATCTCAATAAAAAGTATGGAAGCTCAAGAACAAACAAAATACTTCCTCTTTATTTTTTGTTGTTTACAAAGCTTCCATTAAAAGAAAGGGAAAATCAAGAAAGCTCATGAAAGGAGAATGGGGCATGTCAGGATCTTTGTGAATCACGATTAATTTAAATTAAAGAAAAGTTTACCCATGAAATTACGTTAATCGAAGATTCATAGGAATTTCCATTTACTAAAGAGTTTGAATAGATTAATGATTTCATACACGTTAAATGTGTACTCGGTAATTTGAATTTGGCAGTTTTCCAACTTTTTCTTCTAGAAAGAGAAACATAGAAACATGTGAAGAAAACATTAATCTATCTTCAATCTCTGTCTCGCGACTTAATAAACTTGTTTTTATCAAAATCGGTTCACGTCCACGTTCGGAATGTTTATACATCGTGTCTTTGATTAATAATCGTTTTGTTTTCATACATCTCTTTCCCGTTACGAAGATTAATGATCCAGTCAGTTTGTTTATCTCTTCGTGGCTTTTAGGGAATGCCGAAAAATTTGTTTCTCGAAGCTCACTCTTGTTTTGCACATATTTTTCTTTTGAGAATTCAGGCATTGAAATCTCTGAGATTAGGTCAAGTGCCAGAGAAATCGTGTCCGACGATTCGAGCCTTGTGAGCAAAGCTTTGGCGATGACCAGCAAAGATCCATTAGCAGATTGCAATCTCGAGTGATCAACTTGCATGCATTATCAGTTTTGTTTTTTTTCTATCAATTTTGATCGATTTTCCAAAGTGGGAAATATATGTATTGAACTAAATTATACTAAATCAAATTTCCATTAATTAATGAATTTTTAATTCTATATATGTCGATTAATTATTCCGAGCGAAATGCGAGAGAAAGGAAACAATCCATCTCTTCAAATAATAATGAAGAAAATTACAGCAGGGCCTTTCGTTATTATTTGAACATATATTTTACCCCTGGGACATGAGTGTACGTATTTTCACATGTATACGCAAAAAACCCTCTCTCTCTATCTCTCTCTGCCTCTTGAATGTTCATACTGTGATTCAGTGAGAATAATTTATCCCTCGTCGTTGAGAAAATTTTCGAACAATTTGCTTGGCGAATTGTTGGGCAGGAGACTGGGCTTAAGTGGGTATTAAAAATGGGGCTCGCGACATTAGAGGGAGGAAAAATATTCCGAAAATATCTATAGAGAAAAGATACGAAGACTGTGCTACGAGCACTTTGAGCGAGGGAAGTTTTTCCCGCCCCTATATCTCTTCCCCTTCCAATCATTTCGACATCCCTCACCGCCGAAATCCACACGAGGAACGTCCCTTTTGCTATTCCCCTTCCCATCGTGCCAAGACGATGTTTCAAACTCACTTTCTTATCCCATACAGATCGCTTTCTCTCTCTCTCTCTCTCTTACTCCCTTCCTATCCAGAATAAGTGGGAGTGCGTGCTTGATGCTCTCCGGGTCTCGCAGCGCGCGAAGGAAGGACTCTCCTCGATATATATTCCAGAGGAGAGACGAGTTTGGCGTTCGCCAAGATCTCAAGAGTCCTTTTCGACCGAGTCTTTTTCTGCTTCCATCGCAAAAAAAAAGAGGGAGACGAAGCGAGTGAAAGAAGAAACGAAAAACAAGACCCACTATCTGTCTGCAGCAGAAACCGAAAGGAATTACGAATCTAGATTACAATTTTTTTTAGGCCCACACAGAAAAATCCTTCCATTAGTTCGCAAGCGATAAATTAAAAGGATTGCAAAAACGCCGTTGAGAAAACTCTGCACCCTTTTCAACGTGATCGTTGATTGTTGATAATAGACAAATTAATTAAATTTGAGATACTCTATTGAAAAAAAGTATAGCTCTGCAAGTTCAACATACTCATCATTCTTTTGGGATGCACACGAGTAAAGAAGAAAAACGATCACTTCGAAGTTGGGAGCGCGATATGATATCGGAGAACGCGTTTGCCCGGGTCGTTCGGAGATCAGCATCGAAAGCTCTGTATTTGAAAGAGTGCAGGAAAGCAAGGAAAGAGAAAGATATGGGGAAAGAGAGAAAAAGAGATAGAGAGATGGTGAGTTTGTATCGGGATGGCTCGAATTCTTGGTGAATACGGGTGAGGTTAGTCGGGATGAGAAGGAGAGAGGGAAGAGAAACGAGAAGGCATAGATATCCAAACCCTCAAGACAGTTCAGACACTGGCAGATGCCGACGGCCAGCTATACTCTTGCGAGAGCAAGAGAGATGGAAGCAGCTTTGGATTTGGTGTACGTTACCACTGTCGGCCTCGAGACAACGTCTAAGAGAGATAGGAAGAGAGAAACAGAGAGACAGAGAAGATCGAGAAGAAGTTGAAGAAGGAGGAATGTAAAGGGAGGTAAAAGAAAGAAAAGAGAGCCAACTAGAGAGAGGTTTGAGAGGATTGGGAACGATGACGAGAGAGAAAGAGAGAAACAAGAAGAGAGTTGAAACGGATTCGAGCAGATAAGAAGAAAGAGGCAAGCTAGAAGAAACGATCTCCTTGTGGAATGGGTACACACAATAACGTGGTAGGATATTTCACAAGTGTGTGCCCAAAGAAAAGGGAGAGAGAAAGCGAAGAGGATAGAAAAACAAAAGAAGAGGCGAGAGAGACAAAAAAGGAGAGGAGTAAACTGGCTTGAGCGGAGAGAAGATTTGGAAGGACTAAAAAAACTACAGGAAAAAAATCTATTAATAAAATGAAAGGATCGTGCAGGATCAAAATACATAGAAAAGTCGGATATTCGCAGTTGGCGGAGGACTTGACGCAACGAAGTTGAAAATAATATACGACCTTCGGCCATTAGGAGAGTTGCGACTGCATCGGGCTGAAGAGCCAAGAGAAAGATCGACCTCTCGCGTGATATTCCGAGTGCAAGGGTGACGGGCTGTCTTTTGCAAGGACGTCAAGAGAAAGAGAAAGATCAAAAGAGAATGAGGGAGAGAGAGATGGATGGAGGCACTCGTGTATAATTACAAAGATACAGTTTGAAAGTATAAAATTGATGACCAAGCGAAAGGGTACGGAGTGTTAACGCGAAAATCGTACGGGGGATACGGAAGAACGGATGAAGCAACTAAAACGAAACGACGGAGAGAAGAAAACCCTAACTCGAATGTGCGGCATAAACGTGCGCATATATAGGAGAAGATCGGTATAGTATTCTCGTGGAGAGTCATCATTCGTAGTGGATATAACCCCGACGTACGTCGGAGGCTTTTGGGTACCGCTCGCGTGTTCTTGTGTGTGTGCGTTTTTCCGCTGAAACGACCTACAACAATAATGCAAGGAGTCGAGTTTTCGGTAGAGAAAATGAACGCGTAACACATAGTGGCAGTGAGCATAGAGACAGAATGACGAGGGAGAAGGAGAGAGTCTGTGGAATCGTCATGAAAGCTTCTACGTCCACATAGAAGAGTAGATTTGTATGTGTACAATGAGAGAGAGAGAGAGGCGAAAAAGCGACCCAGAGCGAAAGAGAAAAAGAAAGAGGGAGGGTGTGAGAGACGTAGAGTTGTTCGAGACAAGGCAAGTCGAAGGTAGAACGAGCAGTGAGGCTTGAAGCCAGTTGTGGCAGCGTAGCGCCGGGTATACGCCGCTTCGGTTAGAGCAGCCAGCGACGGCGAACAGTAGAAACAGTCGTGGTGGCGGCAGACCGAGTCAAGAGAAAAAGAGAGAGATAGAGAGAGAAGCAAATGTGCGAGGGAAACCCAAGAGTTCGTATGCATTCAAGGGAGAGAGAAAGAGAGAGCGAGCTTTCGATCCCACTTGCACTCCCGCGTTCCCGTGTATCGCTGGCTTCGTCCACAAGGAGCGTGGAAGCGAGAGAGAAGATCGAGGAATCCGGAGGGTGGAAGACCACGTGAGAGACTGAGACGGAGCGAAGCGAGCTTTGAAACGAGACGAGAAATCGTGTGAGAGAGAGAGAAGGAGCGAGCGAGACTGGTGAAGAGGAAGCAAGAGGTAGATCGACACGAAGAGAGAGTGTGAGAGAGCGAGAGCGCAGCACCGCGGGGACCCATTCATCTTGGCGCGCCTAGCCTCGCCGGGATTGGCCAGCGTATCGTAAGGCCGTGTGCTGATTGGCGGGCTCTGTTTACCAGCTGTGGCAGTAGTTGCCGGAGAAGGGGGATTGCCCGTCGAGAGACAAGCGGCGCCATTATTGTAAGGGGTTACATTTAGCTTGCCGTTGGTGTGTAGTACGCGGCGTTCGGGATAGGGGGCTATAGTACCTTCATGCATGGCCCATAAAGGATTCGTCGACTATCCGAGAAGTACGCAAGAAACGGCTTCTAACACCTGACAGGCCCTGACGCGCGCGCCCCGTGTGCTCTCTTCAGGATCGTGTGCGTTCTCCTTGACTATCGTGCGCCACCGTCGTATCCTCCGAACCAACGTGTCTCGATCAAACGTAAGGAAAACGACGGTAAAAAAAAACGATAACAACAACAAGAATCAACATTGCACCCCGCGCAACGTCCGTTCACGTATAAAAAAAAAAGAAACCAAATTTTAACACCGATGTTGACAAGCGCGAGGAAAAAAGTAATGGTATTATTGTGGGGTTGATATTCGAGTTGTCACATTGTACGTATTGGCTCGTTTACGCGTTGTGACAACAGCTGCTTCATCGCCGACTCGAAATATCCATGATACATTCGAGCGTGGTCCCCCCCTCCCCTCCCTCAAACGTCACTTCGTTCTCGTCGTTGTGCTTCGAAAGCGTCTTGTTTCCCTCCTTCCTCCTCCTCCTCTTCTTTCTCCTCTCTCTCTCTTCTTCTTGCTCACTCTTTCTCTCTCTCTCTCTCTCTTTCTACCTTCACGGTTATGATTCTTCTCCTCGGCTTTTCGTCCTGTGATGGACGACGTTGAGGAACAGTTTTTGCAACGCGTCAATGGACACACAGTGTAAAAGTTCGAGGATAACCCATCAAGATTGATCTTCCTTTTACAACCCCCCCTCATCGTTGCGGTGTTACGTGCTGTGGTTATTTTAGCGAGTGGTAATGAACGACAAAGATCATCAGACGGGGTGAGATTACTTTGAAGAAGCATACGCAGCCGATTTTCGAAGGAAAAGGGTGAGAGATACAGGGCAGAATAGAATAAGAAGGGAGGCATATAGCGAGAGGAAACAACGAGTGAGGGTGAAAGCAGCGATAGAGAGCCTCAGCAAACGTAGATCCCGTTTGCTTGGGGAGGGAGTCATTCTCGCGATCCAGCAACGTGGATTCAGTCAAGGAGGGGGTCACCTCGCCAACGAGATCATTTCGTTTCTGTGGCTTTGGTAAGCGTTGCTTCGTGAGCACGCTGGAAAACGACGCGAGTTACCGGGTGCAACGCGCACCTGGACAAAAGTTTCCGTGGCTGCGTTAAAACTGCATTCAACATTTGTACAACGCAACATCATATTGACACGTTACCTAGGACATTGCAAACACTTCGATTGGATATTAACAATTGCGGTGAACTATCGTACGTATGGTGCGCGTAAACAAAACTGTGATCTGTTGATTAGAGTATAATAAACCCTTCGAGTCTCAACGGGGTTAAGAAGGCCAAGCGAGAGCAATGATGGCGAGGCTTGAGGGGCTCATCGATCATCAGTGCACGGGGTATTGAGGAGAATCTCAAAACACCCTTGGCCCCCTCGTCCTCTCTCATCCTCCCGTCCCCCTCACCCACCCCCCTCTCCTAACCCCTTCTCTCTAATAGTCGTAATACGGTTCACGTGCGCCATAGTGCATCAAACAGCGCTCGTGAAGTCCAGCAATGAGTTCGAAATTCATAATCGATAGTATGCTACCGAAGTATCATCAGCAATTTCATCATCAGCAATTATTCGCGAGTGCAGCAAATTCAAGTAGCGTACAGGCCTGTTCGGGTGGTCCGGGCTCAGCGTCGAGTCTCGAATCGAGCCTTTCGGCAGCCGCTGTCGCGGCCGCGGCAGCGAATTACGCGCAGCACAGTTCACCGAGTCCGACGGGCTCGAGTCCCCAGCATTCCGGTAGTTCTGCGTCCACATCACCAGCTGCCAGAACAGCATCGAGCATGTATCCTTATGTGTCAGCCGCCGCGGCGCATCATCATCATCAGCAACAGCAGGCGGTAGCCGCCGCTGCATTTGGTGCAACGTCATCGATGGTACCGGGTTTCGGTTCATCGGCGGCATCGAGCGCTGCCCTTGCCGCAGCAGCGGCCGTTGACGCCGCCACCGGCGACAAATCGTGTCGTTATACCGCGAGTCTAACGGGCAACGTTGCCCCAAGTTCGAGCGATCCAATGGTCAACTATACCTTGAGCCATCATCATCAGAATGGCGGTACACCGGGTGGACTAGTGTCATCGGCGTCAGCATCCTCCGCCGTTTCCGCGGCATCGGCATCAATGGCCGCGGCCGCTCAATTCTATCATCAAGCAGCGGCAGCCTCGGGCGTCGTTGATCCTCTAACCTCGTGTCAGCAACCAGCCAATCCCGGACAACCTGGCATACCTGACATACCACGATATCCATGGATGTCCATCACCGGTGAGTGCACTGACCTTGTACTTCAATTACAGCTTCTAGCATACATTGAATTATCAAAACTCACCTATCTCTGCCCTATCCTATTTTATTTCATCCCTCATATCGTTATCCACGGACAGAAATGGCCTATAGATTCCATGCTACAGATACGCGTAGAAGTCACTTGATTCACACTTTTCTACTGTGGTATCTCGTTCCCAGATACGTTCTATTCTACCACGGTCTCTCAATCGTCCGCGAAATTTCCCGTTGAAGAAAATGCCATATCTGGAAGCGTGATAACGTGTATTATGGTTATTTGTTCGCCGTGTTATTCCCAGGAATGTTACCGTCGTTTTCTGAAGGCTCGTTAAGCGGCTTAAGGTGTCATGAAATGGCTAAAGTGTCTAAATCATCTCGATGGCAGCTCATTGCTTGGATTATACTTGCAATATAGCGGCAGCAATAATTTTATCGGAGCACCTATGGAACGATATGATAACATTCTTCGCTGTGATAGGACGTGTTTTGCTGTCACAATAGCTTCTGCTCACGTCATGGGATATTGCAGTATTTTCCAGTATTATCGCTCAAATCATCGTGCGAATAATTCGGTAACGTTAACGAACCTCGTCCGTCGCAGAACGTTTCGCCGTCGCGTAGCGTCATTCTTCCTCGGCCGGTCTTCCAGTAAATATATACCAAACGGCCACGTGTTTTCATACGATTTTCTCGTAACTTCGAGGACGCTTTCTCCGTCCACTTTTCACACGGCAAAGCAATGTTTTCTCTCTCCCTCTCACTCGCATATCTTGCCGATACATCGCTCCGCAGCCGCGTAAAATTTAATGGCAAATATACGCACGCAGATCGTGTGTTCTTCGTCGCTCGTTGTGAAATTCCTGTACACCCAGGGACGCGCAGATTCGCTGCGATTCTATTAATGGAACGCAGAGCTTCTTGCCAATTGCACATGCACGCCGATTTTCATGCGTCGTTCGTACTTGCGGATTATCCGCGTCCGACGGAATGTTTTCACGCCATCGAGATCTCTCATCGGCAGTGAAAGAGTATGAGCGCCATTTAGCCACGTTTCATATCGTTCAACGGCGTATTGCGGTGAAGCTTTTTTTTTTAAATTCTTCTCAACGAATGCTTCTCATTGACGCCACATTCTCGAGCATCATTTCGCGCGCTTAAGCCGCCTTGTGAAGCAAACATGACGGAAAATGCAGTGAAAATTCATAGTTCTTTACGATCTCGACGATATTCGCGTTTTCGTACATCGTTAATCGCTCTTGCTCAAATTTTTTCACCCGAAAATCGGACAAACCCTCGAGTTTTTCCCGCGCTTCTTCAATGTCTCGATGAGCAGTTTGTGGTGTCCCGAAGCGACGAGATATCGTGAATAATTATCGCGGCAAAGTGGTCGAAGCTCTGAGCTGTCCCGCGATGAAATATGCACAAAGATAGCGCAAAGTAGCTCAAGTCGGGTGGACCACTGGGACCATTATGAAATTCATCGCGATTAAATTTTAACGCTAACCGCGAATAGATAGTTTTGTTTGCGTCAACTTAACCTCGCGAGCTCCGTCGCCAACCATCTCTAACGATGCTTTCAATGACAAAAGACGTGTGATTTGTTTATGCGAGATTCCCAAAACGTTATCTGATCGCTCCCAGAATCTCGATCAGCGATTATCGCAAGCGATAGATAATTTAACGGCTCCGCGAATCAATTTTTACTTCCGGTTGATGTTTCGTCATTGACGCAAAAATTTCTGTAACTATTTTTTGCGGGCTTTAGAGTACGCGATGCAATATTAGCCCAAAAATTGGTAAGACGTATATTAATTCAGGCGAAATATAACTTTGCCCGATTCGAAGTCAACGGATTGTGAAAATGTTTCCAAGAGAGCACAAAAAGCTCTCCTCTCGCTCACCCGTCGGAGCTTTGGTCTATAGTCTCGTTAGGAGTCCTAATCTCTCGTCTGGGTTTCTAATTGCGTCTCCGTTTGCGATAGTTAGGCACGCGGAGCTTTGAGAGTCGAGTCGCGGCGTCGGGTCCTCGTTTCCGGCCGTTACCCTTTACTCTCCCCCCACAATAGTATGCGTTTTCCGTTTTGTGAATACAAACATTGTGCGAATGTATTATATGTCTGTATACATATAATATGTGTAAGTGTGCGTATGTATATTATGTATAACAGAATCGCCTGCACGCCCACCCCTGTACTTTGAACTCTTTCTCTCCCTCTGTCTCTCTTTCTCTCTCTTTTACTTCCCTCTCTGTACCCAGTAGTGGCTTTTGTACGCGTGTACACGTAACTACACGTTTAATGTTATTTTCCGACGTCCAATTGCCTTTCCTTGTTACGTGGGCTTACATTGAAGATATAATACGAATTCTCATTTTTTTTTCAATGTTTTTCTTTCTCCTTTCAGACTGGATAAGCCCCTTCGACAGAGTCGTATGCGGTGAGTAAAAATTGATTTTTATCGTACTTTTGATTACACGTTTACACGCACCCACACAGACACAAATCTACAATACATGTGATTCATTATCGAGAGAGCAAAACATTTATTATCACGCGTACTTGCGGGTGTAATTGAAAGAATGGGAATCATTATCGATGGCGTTTATTGACGAATATAGGGCGTTTAATAATAATGAAGATTGAATTTCAAAATGTTTACTTATTATTTATGTAACGTGCAAGCAAGAAAGACATGTATTATGTGGACGATTTTAACGCTGAAATATCGGTAAAGTATACGTGAAATATATGTGAAGTGTATGTAATATATTTCTCGTGTGTGACGTATAAAATATGTAGTTTACATATATCACACAAATATAATTCACCTGTATTTTGGCGTCGAAATCGTACAAGGTACGCTTACTTTTTTGTATATGACAAAAATATTACAATGTTGGTGAGATGTCATCAAAATTTGTGCATGAATATATGTATAATATATCAATATATTCCATGTATATTTTGAAATACGTTGAATAAATGAAAAATATATATGAATTATATGATACAAATGAAGATATATGTGAGGTATAGTTTTCGTGTCCAAATTTTCGATATATCATATATATTTTTTGCGTATATTATACATCTCGATATATTTCCCTATAGGACGACATTTCCTAACAATATAAGATATCGGCAACTTATACGTGAAAAACATGAGTGATAATGTAATATATTTCACGTGTATAAAGGATGAATATATTATTATCTATATGATATATATTCTACATTTAGACCGGTTAAAAAAAAGTGACTATTTTTTTATTTTCAAAGTAACACATTGAAAACTTCCGGGAAAATG
>JABMBS010083247.1:0-10578 GCA_018491695.1 Lissonota sp. PSUC_FEM 10030012 | reverse complement strand
GTTAAATAATATTTTTAACTTATTTTTGACATTAAAATTTTTTTTTCTCCGTTTGGTTTTGCTGACGCAATAAAGAGCATAGTGGAGAAAACAATACGGCAGTCATTAGCAATTCAGTTTGTTCTCCTAGCAAATCGAACGGCGGCCATTTTGTTCCTCAGGATTCTTGAGCACATGATTTGTCACCATAACATAGCTGTTTTGCTAGGGAAAAGCAAGCGGTGTTTGTTGGCATAGCAAATCATACTGCAGGACGTCATTTTTGTTACTGTAGCAAATACTTTTGCTATCACTATGTTAACATAGGAAATTTGCTGCGGTAGCGTGCGGTGCGCTGTCGTGACAAAAAAATTCTCTTCGTGCAAATCCGATTTCCACCGATGCGCGCAAAATAAAAAATTTTAACATTTTTTTCTGCAACTTAAGCCCGATTTTTGAGCAAAATGAAAATCAATTTTTTTCAAATTTATTTTTACTCAAAATCTGTACATGGCATACAAATTACGTAACAAGTTTTATCATGGAGACACCAGACGTTTCAAAATTATGAAAATTTATATTTTTCAAAAAATTTAAAATTTTTAGAGGACAAAACACCTATTTTATTTTTCCTGGAAAATTTATGTTGCCCTATATTCCCTACATAAAACACTGTTTCTTACATTAACCCTTATAGCGGCCACACAGGGTACCTAGCTACCCCAGGCTAAAAAAATTATATTTTTTTCACTTTTATGTACGTAAATATGTATTTAGAGGCTATTTAATAAAACACAAAAAAAAACAAAGTTCATGAATTGTAATTTTTTTTATTTTTCCCTCCAGTAATTTTGCAAAATAAATATATTTTTTGGATGATCGGTGGATACTGTTATTTTTTTATGGTAGTGGTATATGCTGTGCGTACAATCCTAAAATTGTAGACCTCAATATTGAAAAATGGCGGAGTAATAAATTTTTTTCTTAAAAAAGCCATTTTTGTTGATTTTTCACATATATGACGCCATCCATAAATTGACCAATAAAAATTATTAGAAATGTTGAAGAACTCTTCAACAAACATGTACAATCGGAAGAAGTCTTAAAACACCCATATGTCTTGTACAACTAGGTTTTTCAGCATGGGGTAATGAGTTACCCGATGTGGCCGCTAAGTGTTAAAAAATATAGATTGACGAATTCGCCACCTTTTAAGATATGGACCCCGTTAGGTTGAAAATAAAACCCGTTTTTCAAGTAAATAATCATTTGTTTACTCCATATTGTGTATTGTGAAGACCTCATGTCCTCAATGGCTTTACGACGCGCCAATCTGAATAATTGTGTGGACACAATTATATACGGGACCTGTTCGACATCGTCTTATCCCATAACTATTGGCGGTATCAAAACTACAGACATCGAATTTCTCTGTGTAGCCCTCTTATAACAGTGTGCGGTATTATAGTAAAAACTGTAATTTCATGAAAAAGGAAGTGAACAAAATAACGTTCTACTTTCAGTCAGCCTAATATATATTGTTCGATATATATAGTGATTATATGTGCTTTTTCGAGGCACACGCTTGGTTATGGGTGCGTCGTGCGCTTTTGCATAAATATTCTATTTTATTCCCGGCACCTGCGAAAACACTACGCGGTCGCTTGCAGATACAACAGGGACTCGTCGGGTTTGGGAGAGAAGGAAGGCAACAAAATCGGCATATTTAGAGCTCGACTACTTAAGTTCCAGTCATCCTTTTTTTTTAAAAAAAAAAAAGCATTTTCAAAGCGTTCAACGAACGTGATTAAGGTTATCCAAGCTTTTTATAGATATCGAAAGATTTTAAAAGATTGAACAGTCACGAGGCTTACCTAAGCAAAGCATTGACGCAATCACAAACCCGCGACTTCCTCGCAAAACTGATGATGATAATATATAATGTCGGAGATGGCAGGTATCGGGAGCACGATCTCCCTATATCCAAGGATTATAATTAAACGTTTGATGTATGTACGCACGTGCTCCGTCATGTCGTGCATCATCGTATGTGGTGTCAACCGCGTCCATTACTCCATACGTCATGATATATATTCTGATATATATATAGGGAAGTCGATAAAACACATGGGGTTTAATTGAGGGGATGGCAATTCAATGTTCGATGCATGAAAGTGATGAGAAAAAAATGTCCATAAATCTCGGTCAATGAATGAACCCTCATACCTCGATTGCATTTACTTTAAGTTCGGTAGTATATTGTTATTTATAATTCGCTCAACTGCTTCTCTCCCAGAAGAATACACCTATCGAAATAGAACGCTTAACATGTCATATCAACTAACCACAAAATTACAAAAACACATTGTTTTTTATAATTTTGTGGTTACAAAAAAATTTTTTGTAATTTTGTGGTTACACAATAAAATATAAGTTGTACAAATGTTCACATTTCCTGATAGCTCTTTCTTTTGGGAAGTCCATAATATGACAAGCAGATCTGTCCTCGACTTTTTTTTATTAACTTCTTTAGGTTGCATCGGTTACTAAGGTTATTAACGATCATTATTAATAGAATGGCGCATTGCTTGGAAATCTGTTATGCGATGAATATGGAGGTTAAAGCTAGGGAAGAATTAATTCCATAAGGCTTATCATTCACTAAGGCTACGAAAAGCAATATATTTGGCAGCGATTTTCTATGGTCGAGTTGTTGCCTGGTAGAGATGTTGGGGTAAGGTTCTATTGCAATGGTTCTGCATTTTTGGCACATAAATATCTGATTCTGTTTTATAAATGTTCAGTATTTTCAAAACCCGGTGAATATAACGTCACTGCTGTCGTTACTAAATATATGGACTGTGAATAATATCACAAAAGCTCATCAAATAAGTGGCTCTCTCTGTGGAGAATACCTCGTATAACTATCTTATATGGATATATAGTATAGGGACTGTTGGAACAAGCGAGGCGTGTTATAATCCGATGTTTGCGATAGACGGCAGAAACGAGCGACGTCGGGACGGGGATGACGCTAAGACACGTCGGGGGTTGGTAAAGGAACGGTTATATGCCGACAACGTACAATGCTCCAAGAGGAATAAGGAGACATCGACCCGAGTTACCGGCGTGCCCATGCGCGCGAGAGGGAATCGAGATACGGGGAGGTGGGTAAAAAGGGACAGAGAAAGGTTGCTCGTTTTGGCAAGGGCACATAAGGTTGCGCGTACACGCAAATCCAACGAACCCAACATAAGCCACAAATGACTATACTATATACATATATGTAACTACAGACAAACTCCCTGTTGGTCACAGTATCTGGGTACACTTTGACCTCTTCTCCAGTTCCTTTAATATATGACGATAAATATATTTCTCTAAATTACGTTATTGCATTTTCATGAGGCACCCATATTCCAAGCATCATACACTTAATTCGTTACAAATTCATTTGCAATCAGGAATGCGAATGGCTTTTCATTAATTTGCCCATCGCTGCGGTCTCCGGAATGTAGTAAAAATAGCTTATTAGACGGTATTTTCTATTATTCATATTTTGAAAATAATATATTCTTCACCCTTCAACAAAATGACACACGGTGGGAACAGCTGTATGTACAGAATAGGTTATTACGCGCCAGCCAACGTAAGCACGGCAACATTGATGTAAGTAGAAGGTATGGCAACGGCAGGACGAACACAGAAGACTTCTGATGATACGCTATTTGTGCGACATTGCCGAGCTCTCGCTGCGTCATCATCCTGCCCCTCAGGGTTGAAAAAGAAAAAAGCGACACGGAACACCATCGCGCAAGGTTTCACATTTTGCGCTGGTACGACACAAGTAGGGGAATGGTGTGTTGTTTGCGAAGGATGTAAGGATGAAAAATAGAGATCGGCAGAAAAGAAAAGTGGGGAAAACAGAGAAGAACATAGAGAGGATGACGAGGTTAGTGGGCGTCACTGGGAAAAAGACGCAACTACCGAGAATACGCTCGCTGTGTTTCAGAGGTCGTAAGATCGCCAGCGCGCTCTCGTTTATTCCCCTTTCTTGTCTGGAAAACTCATGCGAGGCGAAAGGGAGCAGATATCCTACAGGATTTGGCATACACCAACGCGCAGTTCCCTCAGGATTCACGGTGCGACACCGGAACACGTCTGTGCTGAGAAGTGATTGATTTCATGTTCCGACAGAATTCTCATCTTATCGTTATCTTATCAATCCAATCGAAACGTAGTCGTTCATTGTGCAAAAGGAATCGCCACTATTGAACTTTGTCTGATAATTAAACAACTAACGCGTGTCTGCGTTCATTCTTCTTTCCGTTACCAATAAATCCATGGCGAGAAAATGCTGTTCAGCAACACCACGTAGTACGATCAATGAATCGGATTTAGCTCTTGGAGTATAATGAAGAGAAAAATTAATCAAGATGATTTTATGCGCCAAAAGACAAGAAAAAAAGGTTATATTAGATCCCCATAGCCACGCTTAAGAACCGCCATTCCCAATCTTTATCTTTTGTATCCAAGCCACAGCTTGGCTCTTCATCGTTCACAGCCGGTGATCGAACGAAAATAGGCGAAGACGAAAATAACGAGTAAAAGAGAGCCCACGAGATAGACGTGCAAAAAGCCCCGGCTCTACCTGGCAACACAATTTTTTGCTTTTCTTCAATTTTTTTTCTTTTTGAAGCCAGCGTTTCACCGCAACAGGAGATGGGCAGCGTTGAGGTATAATGCGGCATGGAAGGAGTGAGAAAGGCTAAAGCACACGAACTGCTGAAGGTGGTAGAGTGTTGGCTCTGATCGATAAGAGTGAGTTGAGAATGAGGGAGAAGAATGGTGGTAACGAGAGAAAGGGAGACAGAGGGGGAGAAGCTTGAGAGCAATGTACTAGAAACTGGACGAACAGAGACAGCGATCCCGACAAAGGGAGAGAGAGAAAGCAATAGAGGCATTAAAGGGAGGGTGGTAGGTTCGTTTTGCCTCGAGTGGCAATAAGCATTGTCCGAGCCCCGAGGCCCTCTGTCAACTGCCACTAACTCTCTTCTCCCGACACACATCCACACATTGCTGGCCTCTTGTCACGTTCGATATGTACTCCAATATATATATGGTACACACATATCAAGTATTGCGCCCGTCGATATCCCAGTTCACTGTGCTATCTGCATACACAAGAGATTTTCATCGTAGATAGCACCGGCACACCGACTACGAGCTGTATACGTGTATATAAGCATGAGGAAGTATAATGTATACATATCGAAAAACCGAACCACCTCATGTGTCCTAAACTGCAGTAAAGTTTACCAAACACTGCATAGAGAAAGCTTAGAATAAATGAGAGGATTAGTCGAAGGTTGACTCGCACGAACGGACTGGAACCCCCCGAGGAGTTGGCCATCTACAAGAGAACAAGAGAGAAGATACAGTCACCCAGAACTCCAGGAGCCACGGGTATCTTTCAATGATTGGCCCGTAAAATTCGCTAAAGCAAACGTAACAATGGTTCGGGTAAGTACAAACATTGGTCTTATTTGATACAGCCAATGGCAGTACTAAATGTACCAGTAACCTTGTATATGAGATCGAATCTCCATGATCCTTTCTTCTCGCTCTATTATTCCAACTTCAGGCTCTCTCTTATTAGCACTATATGTGACAAAGCTCTTCTATTCCTGCCTGTTTGCTAACTGCTCTCTCATCTCTCTTCTTCGAACGGCGCTGAACTGGGGCCTCTTCATTGGTTGTACTTTCTCTCGGATGCAGAGAAATATACTCCGGAGCGTCGCTAGTTGTATGGAACTTCAACATTTGGCCAAACATCCATTTTACACGTGTCTGCTCATATGCCCAACTCTCACGTTTTCCTTCTGGCCTGAAACTACTTCATCCGCAACGCGTCCATTCGCCCATGGTCTCACTGTACATATAAACTATGGCACATCCAGCGTCCCATCGCGCAGACTGCACCGAACTGGATTACAACTTTAGCCAACGTTTGGTCACATTAACAAGATCCCAAAGGTCCAGCCACGCCACCTTTCTCACACCACGTTCCTCTAAATATTAAGCTTACTGATGAGAATACACACACACGTGCGCACGCATACACACACACACACGCGCACGCACGCACGCACGCACACACACACACACACATGCACACACACATATACACGCACACGAATGGGCGAGCAACCAAAATGTAAGTGTGCTTTAGTTAGTAACCCAAAAGAGATTGCCACTGTTGTGTTCATCGTATAATTCAGGTACAGGTAGAACAATAACTTCTGCGGGTGTGTATATTCTTGCATTTGGTCATAAATGGCCTTCTACATGCCCGTGTGTTCTATTATACGTCCGGTTGGCAGAATGTAACATTGTCCAATTAAACGCGTATCTTGGCTATGAGAGTTGCCCCACCATCTCTGGCAACTGATACATTAAGAAGGGTATAGCGGGAGAGAGAGAGATAGCGAGAGAAAGAGCACACGCGTTAAACGAGGTGTCGACTACCTTGACGCTTTTTTTTAACATCAAGCAGATCTAAAGACTATACACAGTGGAGGGCGATATGTATAGAGTCTTGGTGTTCGTTAACTGCTTTCGTTCTATGGCAAACGGCCAAGAATGTGTACATGTAAATATGTTTAACGTGGGTATATGTACAGATTCGAATATACTTGTATAGGCAACTTGTATCTGCAAAGCGTGTGTACATAACCGGCTGGTTAATATCACCTGGTTTTACCGTAGTTTCTTGCACTTGTGAGTTCAACTTGGAAAGGGAAGCGGTCGAGGGGGTTTTGTATAAGGAAAAACGAGTTCTGAAAATAATGCAGCAGGTGTAATCAGTGCTTTGCGCCGCACTGTACAATCTCGGGGCACAATTTAGGCCGGCCCGATATGCACTATTCGTATACGTTAGCTCTAAACGTGCAACATGATGGTGTCTTCAAGATACCGCAGACATTAAATCGTCGCGTTCGTTACTGTTGTGGCGCTTTACGGGGTATTTGAAATGAGGACAGCTGAATGTTGAATCACGAAAAACGTCGCATTGAATGTTTGCGCTGAAGAAATAATTATTGTTGCATAAAGTGCAGGGTCGAGCGAGCATTGAGAGTTAAAAGGTGGGCAACATCTCAGCTCAATATTGGATAAAATAAGGCACGCTGAAAGTATCAATTGCCATCAGTATTAATCAAATACGTTTCTCATTAAGTACGGAAAAGGGGAATAATTTTATTCTGACACTTTTTAGTATAAGATATGACCTTCGCCGATATTCAATGCACATCAATATTGAAAGTTCACTTGAAGTTAATAGTTAACGTGCTCATATTGTACGTTGGGTATCGACCCTGTCACACTACTCTTGCGAAGAATTGGCAACTGCAAGTATAATGTAAATATTATACTTTAGTTATTTAAGGGGTTGAAAAACCCTAATGTAGAAACAAGTCGTTCCACATCTAAAAACAAACTGTTTAACTTGAAGAGTTTAGACAGAAGAATTCCGATGGATTTGGGTTTCTAAACGATAAACTCCGTGCTAATTTTGTACACCTAATTTTGTTCAGATGATTAAATAAAGAAGTGATTCGTATGTTTTTGTTACATCTGGAGACGCTGCGGTGTATTTGCCTTACATGAAGACACATCGAGATTTATAACATTAGATTTCTCACGTTTTGTAAAATTTACCTTCATTCCCAGCATCACTAACTCGAATCACTTATACCGCTTTTTTATCTTTTTACCAGTCATGGAAACTAATTGTGCATCAATTCATGGGCTGAGAAATTCAGGAAGGAGGTGGGTTGTACAAGAAATTCAAACACGCTGACACGGCCGGTCAGGTCCTGTTTAAACTGTGTGCAAAGGATATAGAAAGTGTGGAGTATCAGTGGGCGATAGAACGATATATATCGGCTTATGCCGACGAGACTGTTTTACGGAAATGTGCGTCCGCACACCAGCGATTAAATAAAGGAGAAGTTTAAACGACGCAAATGCGGACGTATGTATATATGTATCTTGTATATCGTATGTAATATGTATATAACGGTTCATGAGGAATTACAGATATACATCACTGAATATACAGACATACGTATATATATGTATCTGCAAACATGCAAGTTGTATGCAACGCGTTTGGTTGCAACCCCATGTTCCAAAACTTGCCTAGCGTCTTCTCTCTCTCTCTCTCTCTCTCTTTTTCTGCCTCTCGTTCCATCTAGCCCGGGCGTTGCTGCAAAGTACACAGAAATGAGCGGAAAACTCTTATCTTTTTGGTGATTTACGAGTTTTGTAGTATAGCGCGTCGAGACGGCGGACCGTTTTACTTCCTCTTGTACCTACTTACTATTGTCCTTTTCTTCGTCTCTCCATGCATGAAGCCTGCGAAAACACAGTCGGGCTTTTACAAGACCGGCGAGGTATGAGGTGAGGTACAAGTAAGAAGGTTTCATGAAAGGAAAAGAAAGAAGAGAAAGATGCGCACGAGGGACTTGCTCTCTTTCCCTCTGTAGTCTTTGCGCTCAATGAAGCCGGACTTCTACCTAGTAGGTGAACTGAACAGTGCACTCAAAATACTAATATTGCCAACATCCATGACCACTTAATTTATTAATTAACGAAGAAAATATAATTATCGTCGATTTTACCTGTTATATGCGTGACTTAGATGAGCATAATATCATCACTGCCTGGTTTGATATCAGTCTCAACTTCACCACGGAAATATCAAGATTGCTGCTAGCAGTATTCGCGGAAACCCCGAAAGTAGCGAGGAAACGAGGTAAAAAGAAAAGTATGGATAAAAAGCGAGGTTCGAGGTGCGCTTGAATCGCTTTCGGACGTCGCAAGAAAGAGAGATAGAGGAAGGGCAGAGGTTTGCTTCGGCGACCACCTTCACCCACTACTAGGATGAGAGGGTTTTTTCCTTATGGTCGCTGGTCCGCCAGGCTCTGCGGTTTTACGTGCCTAGACTTCGCACGAGCTTCTGATAAGTTCGGCGCTCTTGCTTCTTCCATAGAATATATCCCGCGTATTACCTATATATATTACGTGGTGGACCACAGACGTTGCTTGCACCAAGAGGGGAAAGGCAGCAGGTTCACGAGGACGCTGAGGTGAATCGATGAAAACATATATGTAGGTGTAATACATGGAAAGAGAAACTGCACCCATGTTTGTACTTGCAGTGATGTACTGTAATAGCAGAAACAGACACTGGGAGGTACATAAATGTATGTGCGTATATAATATGCACGGGTTTCGCTCCTCCAGGTTCTAGAGATCGACGGAGAGATGTCTCTTCCACGTACATCTTAGCATACCTCTCATCAATTGTCGAACGTGACCCCATCACGCTGCGTGGATGGTTGCACTGGCCGTGTCTCGAGGGCAAGCTAGATCAGACTTTGATCTTATCGGAAGTGTATTTTCCCTAGTCTGTAGCCCTGGGCATTCATTGTTTTAATGTTTTTAACGTCAGATTGAACGGGAAGAGAATGATTTTTATGAACCTCTAGAGTCGTGATATGTATTTTGTCATTTTGAAGACATGATCAAGATGGAGAGATAAACAAACGCTTTGGCAACTAGCTACTCCTTAAATCCGTGCAACCACCGTGCGCCACTCAATTTATTCTCCAGTAGCTGTTATTGCAAAACTTTATGTTCGGCACTGAGGTGTCCTCGTGATAAAGAGACACGCAGCGTATTCGTGGAATTTTCTTAAAAGTTTTCGATTCTCCAAGCGCGTTCGAGCTAGAGTAGTACGTAACAGGTACGTGTCGCAGCAGGGTGAAAGCGTTTACGTTTTACGATGGATATGTATATAGTCGACGGCAAAATGTCACGTTTGTATCTATAATGCGCATGTGTGCGCCTCAGGAGTACATAAGGCCAATCTCGCGCGAAATGACAGCGTCTCTCTAACGCTCTCTGCGTCCCGTGCAGTATCGAAAACTTTTCGTATAAAACTTTGCTGCTTCCCGACACCCGATACTTTCTAAAACCAGTATAAACATGAGGGTTTCCTGCACAAACTAGCCAGTGGTTAACAATAACCCCTCTCCAATACCATGGCTAATTTTTCAAATCTTTTGTGTGTTTCTCAAACGCCTTTAGAATTAGAATAAAAAATTTATATGACCGAAACAGTTTGTTCTTGTTCTTACATCAGAAATTTCGTCCGCAATTTTAGATTTGGAAAAACAGGGGATTAAATTATGTAGGTACGTGTAACTATTTAAATAATTAATGAAAATATTTTTGTCGACTCTTGAAAATTTAAGAATCCTGTTCAATGTCTGTCAACGCTTTGATCTCTGAATGAATTCACGCGGAAAAATTTTTACCCGCGAAACCAATGCATGGACCAGGTAGCCTGTTTATCCAGTTTCAATTTCCTATTTACTTTTTTCGCTACGTTGATTTCTCGCGAAGATATCTGACTTTGAATGAAAAAGGATCCTTTTGTCTTTAACCACTGATATCTCAGCAATTAATAGTCGTACAGAAATCAATCAGGCAGTTTCGAAAACTGGAATAAATTTCCTACAATATTCCTTC
>JABMBS010082136.1:0-10592 GCA_018491695.1 Lissonota sp. PSUC_FEM 10030012 | reverse complement strand
CACTACCCGAATCACGGTAATTAACGCGGGCGTAAATCGCGTCAACACCTTGATCGGGACGCACCGAAAAAACCGAAGAAGGCCGAAAGAATATAACCGAACCGGCCCGAGCGAAATAAGTCCGAAGAGAAAGAGAGAGGGAGAGAGGAGACACAAAAAAAAAATGACAAATTGCACGCACGAGGTCCCGAGAAATGACGTGCACTGATTGGCACGAGAGCAATCCCGAAGAGCGCGAGAATCCGCGAGAGAACGCGAGCACGAGAGTTAAGGGAACATGGCGCGCACTGACTGGCACGCGAGCAATCCCGGAGAGCGCGATGAGCGCGAGAACACGAGAGAGAGAGAGAGAGAGAGAGATTGATTGATTGATGTGTTTTTATTATGCCATAGCGAGGCTTTGCGGCAAAAGGTGAAAAAAAATACAGATATAAGCGCTTATAATACAATATAAATCAAGGGCGATGCAGTTGACAATGTAAAGATGTAAAACTAATGCTAAATTACAACTAATGCTAATAAAGATGAGTAAAATATGTAGGGGTACTAAGTAAAAGTAGTAATAATACGTAAGATAAGCATATGAGTGAATGAGAATTGAGTAAGAATGATATAATATTAATGATAACAGAGTACGTATGCAGAGGAACGCAATAAACTTCGTAGGTGATAAATTGCAGTACATGCCGGCGTGAAGAATCTTGAGCAAAGTGAGATGAATAAACGAAGCAATGAACAATAACTAATGGGTTAGCGAGTATTCTGAAACCTCGATCTCAAGGAGGTGAGCGAAAAGAAGGTCTTTAAATATTGATAGGGAAGGAGCAGTCGTGATGATAGGGGGGAGGGAATGCCAGAGATGGACGGCGGAGAGATGAAAAGAGTTGCGATAAATATCAGTGCGGAAATGAGGAGTATTGAAGATTATGGAGGGAGAATGATGGCGTAGAGGATAAGGACGAGATGGGTCAAGTCTAGAAAAAAGTTCCTGAAGGTAAGGGGGGGCGGTGTTATGAAGTATGCGATACGTGAGGATGCCGAGAAAGTAAGTCCTACGACTTTTAACTGAAAGCCAGTTGAGCTGGTGGCGAAAAGGAGTGATGTGCTCGTCACGGCGCAGGTCGAAAATAAAACGAATCGCAGCGTTGATGAGTCGTTGTAGTTTGGTGTCAAGATAAGAGGTGATGTTAAGAAAAGTGAGGCAACAATAGTCAATATGAGGGAAAATCAGGGTGGTAACGAGTTTGATCCTGAGGTCACGGGATAAAGAGTTGCGGTGGAATTTAAGTCGATGGAGGGCGAAATGGATTTTTTGGGAGATTTGAGCGACATGGTCATTCCAAGTGAGATCAGACTGCAGGATGACTCCGAGGTTTCGATGAGAGCTGGTGTAGGGAATGACAGTGTTGTTGATGATAATAGGTGGAAGATTAGGATGGATGAGCGGTCGGATGTATGAGGCGCTGCCGAGAATAGCGATTTTAGATTTTGCAATGTTGAGCGTAAGTCGATTTGCAGTGGAATAGTCAAAGATTCTTTGAGCGTCTTGACCTATTTGATCGAGACCAGTATGAAGTTGGGAAACCGGACATGAGAGATAGATTTGGGTGTCGTCGGCGAAGGTGATGTGCTGAGAATGGCGAAGAGAGCGAGAGATGTCGTTAATGAAAATGGTGAAAAGAATGGGGCCGAGGACAGAACCCTGCGGAACACCTGTGGAGGTGTTGAGCCAGCTTGACACATTGCGATTGTCGTCAATAACCGCCTGAGATCGTCCGGTCAAGTAAGAGAAAAACCACGATAGAGTTTGAGGAGAGAAACGTAGAGAGTGGAGCTTTCTGAGAAGGAGGCGATGAGAGACTGTGTCAAAAGCTTTGCTAAAATCGAAGAGAATGAGAATGGTGACCAGTCCCTCATCGACTCCACGCCTAATGTCGTCACCCAGCCGCAGGAGGGCGGTTTGGGTGCTGAAGTTGGCGCGATATCCCGACTGCCGGGGATCCAGAATGTCGTTAGCATTAAGGAAGGTGTTTAATTGATTAAGGACGATGCGCTCAAGGATCTTGGACAATTCGCAGAGGTTGGCAATGGGTCTCGTGTCGGATGGTGAAAGAGGGGTCCGAATCTTGGATAATGGTCTTATGAAGGCTTGTTTCCATATGGTTGGGAAATGGGATGAAGTGAAGGAGGTGTTGAAAAGTAGGGTCAGAATATGAACAATGAGAGGAAGGGAGTGCTTGATGCAGAAGAGAGGAATGCCGTCAGGGCCTGAAGCATGCGAGTTGATGGGGAGAGAGTTGATGAGGTTGGCGACCGTATCCGTGGACACCGGGAACAAGGAAAAGGATGAGACGGGATCATGGGGTAAAGAAAGTATTTCCTCGAAGTCATTACGCGAGCAGTGTTGTCCTGAATTAGAAACAGCAGAATAGTGACGATTTAAAGTCTCGGAAGAAAAGAAGTGTAAAGGAGAGGAGAGATTGGATTTGATCTAACTATGGCGAGCGAGCTCTTTCCACAGTTTGGCTGGATCAGTGATCACGGATAATTTCGCATAGAGATAGTTTTGTTTAGCTACACGCATATCAGAGGTGAGGCGATCTCGGTACAGCTTAAACTCCGCATAGGCCAAAAGAGAATTTGACCGCTTCGCCTGCTTGAAGAGGCGAGAGCGTATCTTGATTCGCTTCTTAAAAGCATCCGTGAACCAAGGGCATGGAGGCCTGCTTGCTTGGAATGACCGCAATGGCGCATGAAGGTCGAGAGCTGAGAGAGAGGCAGAATTTAAAGAGTCCAAAAAACTTTCGAGAGAAGAGGGAGAGCTGGGGTCAAGATTGGAGGTACGCGGAAGAGAGGCTGACAATGAAGCACGAAAAGCGGCAGGATCGAACTGATTATAATTTCGCCGTGAGAGCATACGAATTTCTCTATTGAGAGGAGACTCGAAAGCGTAGGTTATGGAGAGAAGATCGTGACTGATAATGAAGGGAGCGTCTGATTTGGAAGAATGGCGAAGTTTGTCGGGACTGTCAATGATAAATACGTCGAGCCAAGAGTCGCAGGTGCTGGTATGAAATGTAGTATCGTAGGGAACAAGGTGAAATGAAAGGGACGAGATCAAGTTTCTAAGGTGAAGGGCTTCGTAGTTATTACGTGTGAGGCTACAATTTAGGTCGCCAGCGATGACAACGTTCTTAAACGCGTGCATATGAGTGTTGAGAGAGAGTAAAAAGTCATTAAAGAACTGGCCTTTAGGCCGTCTATAAATCGCAGAGAAAAGAAGCGAGTGAGTCGCGTCGAAATTGACAGAAAGCATGATGAATTCTGGTGAGTTCGAAAATTGTTGCGGAGACATTGCTAATACGCGTGCTGTTAAAGATGAATGAACGTAACACGCGACACCGCCGCCACAGGCGCCGAGCCGGTCATTCCGAATAAGAAAGTAGCCTTTAATCGAAACAAGTTCATCAGAGACGTGGGGCTTAAGTCGAGTTTCGGATACAGAGATAAGATGGAAAGATTGAGACTCGAAATAGAGCCGTATATAGTCAATGTGTTTAAGCAAGGACGTGGCGTTGAAGTGCGCGATTTTGACATATGGAGTAGAGTCGTTGACAATCCGGGAGATAGCGTTGATTCGACGTGGACCAGAGGGTGCGGAGAGTCAGTCAAGGGTGTTAAGATCAGCGTCAGAGTTGACCGTGATCACCGGAGAACCATCGCTTTTCCTTGCGAAGATAGAGCCGAATTTTATCCAAACGTACTTGAAAGAAGCGGCCGCTGCTTTGGCTTTAGTGCGTCGGAAGAGAGCGTACTTGTCAGCCGGCAATAACTCCGTCACGAAAATCGAGCCACGAATGTCTTGAGAGAAAACCTGACTGGCTGTCAAGTTTGGCTGAGCACGTTTTTTCAGTATGATGAAGTCCCGGATGGTGGATGATTTCAGAGTGATGATGAAAGACTTTGAGCCTGCACGAGCATCGGTGGTGTTAATTCCATCTAGGAGAGATGGCTCACGATTAGCGGCACTCCTTTGTTTCATCTCACGAATACTGAGAATGTCGCCGACTAAGTTAGGCACTGCAAGACTGCTGAAAACCTTGGAGGCGATCTGGTCAGGGGTGTCGGCGATAGAGCTTGGAATCCCAGCAATGATGAGCTCGTTGGCAGTATTTTTCGGCGATGGTCCGGAGACAGAAGAACCAGCGTGAGAATTCCGGCCAAGCTGCTCAGTGCGTTGTTCGAGATGGTCAAGACGGAGTGAATGTTGATCGACAGTGTGCTTGAGTGCAGGTAGTATCGCAAGTGTGGCGGAGATCTCAGCATTCGTCTTTGTTTGGTAATCAATAAAGCCAGTGAGTTTTTGAAAAATAGCTTCAAGTGTCACATTAGGAGGCGGTGGTGGGCCAGATTGAACCGATAATGGAAGAAGCAAAGTAGGTGATAATCCGTGGGATAGTCCTCCTTGCGTATTACTATCTACGCGCGTTCCGAGCGAGTTGGCAGTTGTAGGTGTAGACATGGTGCTGGTACTGGCAGAGAGAGACGTGTTGGTGAACATCGCAGCGAATTCGTTAACACAGCACTTATTAGCAGATTTATATTTGATGTGGTTTCTACAGCAGCCAGGATGGAATGATTTATTGCACGTCAAGCAAGTGAGATTGATACCAGCGATCTTACTATTGCATTTGACGCAAGTAAGAGACATACGGGTTCGTGTCTGAGCTGCAATGTAGGTAAGTAGAGATTTTGCGGCAAGCCCGGTGGTAACGTCGATAGATTTGTCAGCGGCGCAAGGGGTAAGAAGAAGTTGGTTGATCAAGACGTGAGATGGCAGTGAAGGCGCTCAGTTTTCTACAGTGATGCGCATGCGTTGTGATGGATCAGCGGTAATTGGCAATTCAAAGCGCATGAGCCCGGAATCTCGACAGTAAAGCGCGTGCGCGGCGAAGGCTCGGTGGCGTGGAGCGATTCGCAAGTACAGGTGTGAGAGAGAAAATGGAGCAATAGAGCAACGTTACCGTCGACGCCGATGGTGGTCCAACCGTTCAGATGGAGAGACGTATAACAGGAGAGACAACAAGCGCATGCGTCGTAATCAGGCAGGCCCTTGCGCATGAGCGATGAAGCGATAGGAGATCGAGTGCACCACGGTCGATGATAAGCAGGGAGCATGCGGTGCAAAATGAGCCGATTGTCGAAAGATTGAGGTTAAGTTGATCGCCGCATTTTCATCCGTAATAGAATAGCAGGATGATTTCACGATCGAGAATCAATGCACAGGATGAAAAGCGGTAAAAAGGCACGCTTAGGTTCTGAAACAAAACCGCCCGCAGGCACAAAAAAGCAGAAAGAAATCTCGAAAGCAGAGGAGCAGTGAAAAGCAAGCTGTCAACACACTCGCGAGAATAATATATAGAGAGAGAGAGAGATTGATTGATTGATTTATCTTTATTTAGCTTACAGCTACTACTGCAGTAATTTGGCTGCAGACCATACAATCCTTCGACCCTCTCAGGGGCGACATATACCTTCTTATTACTATCTTTCGTCTTACGCTTTACTTATCGTTCTACCATCTATTCAAACCCTTCCATCCTCTTTTTTCTCATCAGCTCATGCAAACACCATTTGAACCTTTCCACATTTCCCACATTCTTTATATGTCTAGGCAGGTCGTTATACAATTTAAATCCTTTGTATATGAGCGATTTTTCCGCTGTTACTGTTCTCGTTCTTTTTACTACTAAGTTCTCTTTATTCCTAGTGTTATAGTTGTGTGTTTCACTTACTACTGTCACTTGGTCGCTCAAATACTGTGGTGTTTGCCCATGTTTCATTTTAAATATCAATACGCACACATTAAATGTCATTCTTTCTTTCACATTCATTAAATCTAACACATATAACATTCCTCTTACCGGCGTATACATATCAACCATAAGAATCGCTCTCATCGCTCTATTCTGAGTCTTTTGCAACACCGACATACTTTCCTCGCTACAGTTTAGCATGACGGAGCTGCAATACTCATAATGCGGGGCGATTATTGTTTTATAAATAGTCATTCTAGTTGGTATGCTTACAAATCTCTTAATTCTATTCAGAAATCCAATTTTTTTTCCGACTTTTTTCGCAATGTACCATGCATGACTTCCGAATATCATATGTTCATCTATCATGACTCCTAAATATTTTGTTTCTCTAACTTCCTCAACCAACTCGTTTCCTATTACAATTTTACACCTGTTTCTTACACCCAATTTTCTCGGGTCATGTACTGCCATAAAAAAGGTTTTTTTGACATTAATTTTTAACGAATTACATTTCAACCAATTATTCAACTTTCTTAGGCCCTCATTCAAGGTATTCTGTATATAATTTAAACTATCACTAGACACATACAACATCATATCGTCAGCGAACAATTTGCATTGACAATCACATTTTTTCAGTTCATCAACCACATCGTTTATGTATAAAACAAATAGTATAGGTCCCAATTTAGATCCTTGCGGTACACCAAATTTAACTTCTAATTCATCAGATATTATATTTTCAATTTGCACACATTGGGTTCTTTGCTTCAGATACGATTCGAACCATTTAACTACTCTTCCTCCTATGCCGTATTCTTTAAGTTTATTAATCAACGTTTTTCTACTTATCGTTTCGAATGCTCTTTTGAAGTCAATGAAAACTACTCCTATAATTTTGCTTTCGTCCATTTTAATTCGCCACTCAATCAAGGTATCTTGCATAGCTGTTTCACATGAAAATCTTTTACGGAATCCCGACTGCTCGTCTTTCAGAATTTGATTCACATCAAGATATTCTAACAATTGGTTTTTCACCATTTGTTCCAAGATTTTTTCATAAAGAGGAAGAGTATTTATTGGCCGATAATCTTCGACTTTTTTGCTACCACTCACTTTGGGTATTGGATTAATCATCGACTTTTTCCATGTATCAGGCACCTGCCCTTCTTGCATCGATTTATTTATCACTTCCATTATTATACTGGGGTTCGTTCTCCAAACCATTTTCATCATTTCAGCAGTAAAATCATTTTTAGCTTCTTTTTTCATTTCCAATTTATCAATTACAATATTCAACTCCTCATAAGTTACTTCTTTAAAATTTTCAAACTTAATATTATTCAGAATACTGCCTCTAACGAAACTACATTCTTCATCCCTCACATCGCCTATTTCGTTCACTATTCCTTCAACACTGTCAAGAAAAAATGCATTAAATTTATGTGCAATTTCTGTAGGGTCAGTACACAATATTCCTTCGAACTCTATTCCCCTGGTTCTTGCATGTGACTTTTTATCCCCAATTAGTTGTTTCATTGTCTTCCACATTTTTCGCGGGTTCTTTTTTTGTTTATCTATGTTTTGCTCGTAATATAATTGCTTACTCTGTCGTATCGCCTTCACGACTTCATTTCTTTTTCTTTTATACTCATCCCATTCTTTTATCATTTTTGTCTCTACTGCCTGCTTATAGGCTTTATTTCTATCCTCACATTTCTTCTTCACTTCTTTATTAATCCACGGTTTCTCCCCCCATTTACTCAAGATCTCTTTTTTAATCATCGGTGCAGTTTCATTCATGGCCTCGATTATATATTGCATTGTACTGTTCGCAAGCTCTGTAATATTCATTTTTATGTCCTTTAGTTCATTTACTTTCTTCATTAGAACGTCATTAAACCTTTCTTCAGAAAATTTTGTATAGTCTCTTACATAATATGTTGTTTTATCGTTGTTAATTTCTGTATCGTCATTAATTTCAATTCTAATTATATTATGGTCAGTAATTATAGGAGCTACTAGTACTTCAGTATGTACAAAAAAATTTGAAAACACTAAGTCAATTATTGTTTCTGAGTTCATTGTTATTCTAGTTGGTTTGTTTACATATTGTTTAAGTCCCATAGATAAAAAATTTTTTACAAGTCTGTTAACGTAATGATTTTCTTTTTTAACATCCAAATTAAAATCTCCCATCATAATTACGTGACCCATATCTAAAACTTCTTCACATTCTTTGATAATCATTTCAATGAATTTACCATCGCTTGAGCTAGGTGAATGATACACATTTCCGATAACAATACCTTCGTATTTGCCTTTCAGCTGTATCACATTCAACCACATGTTTCGTTCACTGCTTTTCATTTTAACTACTTTATAATCAATTCCTCTTCTAATATACGTCAGAACTCCACCTGTTCTATTGTTTTCAGTGTCCGTTCTTATTACTTCGTAATTATCAATATTTATTTCAACCTCACTCACGTCTGCTGTAATATGAGTCTCTGTTAGACACAATATATACGGCCTTTTTTCCACCGCTAATCTTTCAATCTCGTCTTTATGCTTAATTAATCCTTGTGCGTTCAAAAGGAGTATAAAATACCGTTCCTTCTTTGGTTCCTCAAGGACTTTCTCCTTACATACCTCTATTTGCTATTTCTCACTGTATTGGACATTTCTACTCGCTTTGTCTACCATTCTTTTATACACTGGGCATCTGTAATCAGTGGCCTCGTGTTCAATATCGAGCTCAGTGACATTAGATTTTTCACTCATTTTCATACAATTTACACACTTTTTTGCTTTCTCGTTACACTCTCTACTGTCGTGCTCTCCTCCACACTTTCTACATGCTATTTTATTATTACATTCTTTAGCGATATGGTTGTATCCACAACACTTGTAGCAACGCATCACGCTTACATAATCGTACAATTTACAATTTTTAAAACCAACTTTCATTCTTTCTTTCTCAATTAACGTCTTGTAGGTTACCGGATCAACCTCAAGTATTAAATTTGTTTCTGTTTTACTTATTTTGATTTTTTTGATCAGCCGTATTTTGCACTCGACTTCATTTGTATTCAATCTATTTTGCCGTACAATACTCGCTGTAAGTTCTTTTTCATCCATATTATCTATTTCCTCTTCTACACCAATCACTTTGACTTTAGGGAGTTTTTTCGTTGGTTCATACACCTTATATCCCTTACCTAAGTTCTTTTTTAACTCGTTTTTCAATTTTGCTTGATCTTTCTTTTCGTTCACATCAATAATTACTCTCCCTTTTTTTCCTCTCATGACTCTATCAATCCCGATTCCTAGCTGCATCACATCTACATGACTCTTTATTTGTCCTTCAGTTTCTTTACACGTTTGTACACTTGTAGGTTCAATTATTACACACTCTTTGGCGCTATTCTTTACTTTTTGTGCATATGTTATTTCATTCTCTTTTGCTATCGTGACTGTGTTCTTTTCCACTTGTTTTGCGTTCTTATTTATCGCACTTATTTCATACTCCATACCTTGCATTTTTCTGTTTATTTCTTCCAACACACCTGCTTTAATATCCTTAATAAGCTGTTCTTCGAATATTATTCGGAATTTAACAATTTCGTCCTTTACAATTTTCCTTAAGCTCGATTTAATGGACTCAATTCCCGTGCACATTGTCTCTATTGACTTTACTGAATTGAATACTTTATCCAGTTTGTCTTCAAACGTTTTTATTCTTTGTTCTTCTGCATCTTCATCACTGTCATCGTTGTCCATTCTCTTTCTTTTTGTCGATTTCGATGTTTTCTTCTGTATATTTTCTTCCGATTCTTTGTTCTCATCATTATCCTCGTTATCCATATTTGTCTCTTTATCTTTTCCCTTACAATTAATATCGTCGACGTTTATAATATTTATTGTCCCAGCACAAGATATGAGTCTATTGTCATTGTCTCGTGCCTTATGTATTTTTGCACAACCTGGGTGGTAATACTTTATACAAGCCTCGCATTCGTGTGCTACTGTTTTTATATCCTTTTTGCACTTAATACATTTTACTTTCGATTTGTTTTTCACGACTTGAACTGCCCGTCCTGTATTCTCGTCATACATCTGTTGACGTCGTCAGTGTATAAGTGACACCAGTTCAACGTAAACAAGACGTTGGACTCACCAACTGGTACTCGTTGATTTAACAGGGCCACAAGCCCAGAACACAAGATAGATGACTCCCGTTAAGGTCTTTAAATTTCGTTGAATTCGCCTTTCTCGACGGCCGTGCTGTAATCAATACAGTTCTCATTTGTATGACAGTATCTAACTCACACAAGGTGAGCAGCACACACCATCAGAGACCGGCTTCGATGTCTTCCGCAAGGTCTCCATACTTTGGCACTTTATTTCTCGACAGCTGTGTTGTTGATCGAATTATAGCTGTAATGTATATTACTCATACAAGCCAATAATACACACCGTCTCGCTGGTAGTTTGCGACAGCCTTTGCTTCTATCTCAAGATTTACCGTTATATCGAGTCCCACGATTTAATAGAATCAGCAAAGAAACACTAATAACTGCCAAAATATTCACATCTATTAAACTGCACTTTGTCCACTGACTTATACTAACAGCCCGAATAGATTGAGCCGTCAATAAAAATTTTCGGACTATTTTATCTTTAGTTATCATCAGTTAAGTACTGAGCGATGTGTAACACGACTTTCCATCTCGAGAGAGAGAGAGAGAGAGAGAGAGAGAGAGAGAGAGA
>JABMBS010081025.1:0-10596 GCA_018491695.1 Lissonota sp. PSUC_FEM 10030012 | reverse complement strand
ACCACCTTGATCGCGCGGAAATTCCGATATGTCGACCGACGACGTGCATAATCCGGCCCATACCAGTAACGCCCCGGACGATTCCGGTATCGACCCTTCGGCTTTGAACCCGCTTCACCTCGGGCCAGCGGACCATACCATCTCATGGCCCAGGTGCTCATGAGAACCCACCGGTCGTGACATCAACCCCGCCGGCGGTGACGCAATCTTAGCCTCACCCGTTAACGTCGACGAGGGCGTCGTATCATGAGCTACCGCCATACGAAGAACCGCCGCCGCACGACGAAAATCGCGCGGGACGTTTCCCCACCTCGCCCTCGGCCGTATTGCACCTCATGCAGAAGTGAAATATCGAGTTTTCGGGTTTACGCGGCGAGGATGTCGATACTTTTCTAACGCGTATTGAGGAGGGTCGCGATCTAGTATCGGTCCGAGATGCCGACTTGATTCGTTGTTTGCCGTTCTTTTTAAAAGGGGTTGCATTAGTGTGGTTCCGAACCGAGCGTACCCGCTGGACCACCTGGACGGGCTTTCGCGCCGCGTGTCAGCAACGCTTTGGAGATCCGAATTACTAATACGCCTTAAGGGCGGAAATCATGCGCCGCACACAGGGTCAGAACGAGCCAATTGCCGATTATCTAACATGTCTCCGTGGATTGTTCGGGCGCTTAGAACCTCAGTGGCCCGAAGCGGAGCAACTCCAGTACGCGCATCGTAACTTACTACCGCGCTATCAGATCGCGATACACCGGGACGATTTATTCGATTTTGACTCATTCGAGCATGTAGCCACGCGTTTGGAAAAGAGTTTTTAGGGCGCGCGCGCGTACCGAGCTCCCCCTACCCCGGAGCAATCTCTCTGCCCCGAATTAGCGTACCGCGGCTCGCGGGTGACTCGACCAGCGTCCGCACGGGTCCCCGAGCAAGCGGCGTACGCGGCTGTGGATGTCGTGGACGAGGCATCGGTTGTGGAGGGGCTAGCACCCCCAGAGGATGTCGTGGAGAGCCTCAATGCCGTACAGGCGCATAAGGCCACGCCACACCGCGATAGAGCGGGCCAGGGTAGCGTTAGGGGATCCAATTCCGCACCCGCGACTTCCGAGGCCGCGAACCAAAGCTCAGAGCGACCCCGCGGCACCCTCACATGCTGGAATTGGCGGGCGACAGGTCACCGATTCACGGACTGCCCCCAGCCACGCGGTCGGTTTTGTTATCGCTGCGGGCACCCGGGCGTGACAAAACACGACTGCCCTAAGTGCGCGGGAAACGCGTAAAGACGGGGGCGAGGGGGTCAACTCGCACGCTCGTCAAGGAGGTTGTCGTGACCCACCCGGTTGTCGGTGAGCCATCAGGCGTCACAATTGGCTGTGTCCAGCGGGTTTTGGCTCTGAAGGTGGCTATGTTAAGCCCGGGGTTGTCGCAAGGGCTCCCGGTGGTCTCGTCAACACCAGAAAATTCCCCGGATCCATATTGGTGCGGTCAGTTACAAACGACGGAAAGCCCCACCGCCTTTTTCTTGACCTTCACAATCGAGGGTTGGCCCGTCCGAGCGTTAGTCGATTCAGGCTCAAGCCGGACGTTCATGGGCCCCTTGGGGATCCAATGGATGGATGAGCTCAAAATACCCCGCCAAGCAGCCACCCCGCGAACAGTAGAAATGGCCGGTGGACAGCGCGCCACCGCCCGCGAGACGGTTGCACCGACGGTGGCTTTGAACGGTCGAAAATTCACGTTGACAGCGTATTTGTTACCCACTCTCGTGCTCCCCTGCATTCTCGGCCTGGATTTTCTGAGCTCGGCATGTTTGGTCGTTGACTTCGAGGCCGCTCGTTATTATTACAAATCGAACCCCTCCCAGTTTTTCAACTTTGAGGTACAGCGCGTGCAGGGCCCATTGGCCTCGCTGTGTTGCGGTCTCCAGGAGCTTTCGAACGATCAAAAGGGTTGTCTTAAGCGGTTGATTGAGGAGGAAGTCCCGCCGGCACCGGAGAAACCGGGTGCTACGTCGCTCACGGAACACCATATCGACGTAGGCGGCCATCCGGCCATTAAACAACGGTATTACACTGTATCCCCCCCAATCGAAACCGCGATTCGGGAAGCTGTGGGTGAAATGCTCAGGGACGGAATCATCGAGCCGTCTAGCAGTGACTGGTCAAGCCCGATCGTGATGGTCAGGAAGGCTAACGGCAAATTGCGATTTTGCCTCGACTTCCGCAAAGTGAATGGCGTGACGAAGAAGGATGCGTACCCCATCCCCTTAATGAATGGGATTTTAGATCGGTTACGGCAGGCGAATTATATTACCACCCTTGACCTTAGCCAAGCCTATTTTCAAGTGCCTCTGGCGAAAGATAGCCGAGAGATCACCGCGTTTACGGTTCCTGGAATGGGCCTCTTTCAATTCACGCGCATGCCCTTCGGGCTCACCAACGCACCAGCGACTTTCCAACGTTTACTCGATCGGCTCTTGGGACCGAAAATGCAGCCTAACGTTTACGTATATCTCGATGATATAATTATCGTTACCCAGACGTTCGAGGAGCACTTACACTGGCTCCGCCGCGTCTTGAGGAAAATCCGAGAGGCCGGTCTTACAATAAACCCCGAGAAGAGCGAGTTCTGCTGTTCCCAGGTTCGATATTTGGGGTTTTTAGTGAACAAGCACGGACTGCAAGCCGACCCGGAAAAAACCGCGCCAGTTCTCGCGTATCCCCCCCCGAGCAACGTCAAACAGTTAAGGCGCTTTTTAGGGATGGCCTCATGGTACCGCCGGTTCGTCCCAGGTTTTGCGACCCTCGCTAGTCCACTGACAATGTTGTTAAAAAAGAAGCAACCCTGGACTTGGGGAGAGGAGCAGCAATCGGCCTTCGGCGAGATTCGCCGCCGACTGACCTCCGCACCAACGTTAATCTGTCCGCACTTCGACCAGCCGTTCGTGCTACAAACGGACGCTAGTGGGGTCGGTTTGGGGGCCGTCTTAACTCAACCGAGCAAGAATGCCTCGCGGTTCTGTGGTCGATCCGCAAGTTCCGATGTTACCTGGAGGGTTATCGATTCACCGTCATCACGGATCATTCGAGCCTCCGCTGGCTGCATAATTTGAAAAACCCCGCGGGGCGGCTGGGTCGTTGGGCATTGGAGCTCCAAGAGTATGATTACGAGGTAACTCATCGAAAAGGGGCGTTACATCACGTCCCTGATGCGCTCTCGCGGATTCCAGAGGCGGACGCAGTTGGTTGTTTGGCAATCGTGCCGCGCGAAGCCAGTGCGGACGCGTGGTACAACCGTTGGCTACGGGATGTGCGACATTCGCCGGATTTCTACCCGGACTGGCGGATTGAAAATGGTTGTCTGTACTACCACCGGTTACCAGACCTGGCGGCCCTCGAGATCGGCGATCTCCACGAATGGAAGTTAGTCCTTCCTCGAGAGGACCAGGCACGAGCTATACGAGAATCCCACGATACCCCTCGCGCAGGGCACTTGGGGGTGGAAAAAACATTTCGGCGACTGGCCACCCACTACTACTGGCCGAATATGTTCCGCGACGTCGCCCAATATATCCGCGTGTGCGCCGCATGCCAGAGATGCAAGGTCGAGCAAGCAGCCCCAGTGGGACTGATGGGCCGACGCGTCCTCAACCAACCATGGGACTCAGTGGCTGTCGATATAATGGGACCTTTACCCGCGAGTAAGTCCGGGTTTTCGTATCTGTTGGTCATACAGGATCTTTTTACGAAGTGGGTTGAGTGTTGTCCCCTGCGGAAAGCCAACGGGAGGAAAATCGCGGACGCGTTTGAAGATTTGGTTGTCTCGAGGTGGGGTGCGCCTCGCATATTGTTGTCGGACAATGGCACCGAATTTATGAATAGGGACATACGCGAACTAGTCGAACGTATCGGCATGACACACCAAACGACACCCCCTTACCACCCCCAGGCTAACCCCGTAGAGCGCGTAAATAGGGTTCTAAAGGCAATGATTTCGTCCTTTTTAGAGAACGATCACCGAGAGTGGGACGTGCATATTCACGAATTTCGCTTCGCGTACAACACCGCGTACCATAGCTCGATAGAGACGAGCCCAGCTTTTCTTAATTTCGGTCGAGAACCCCGCCTCACTAAATCATTGCGGCAAGAACAAGAGAACCCTGTCGAATTAGTCCCCAACACACCGCAGAAGTGGAGCGAGCGAATGGCAAGGTTAGAGGCATTACGTAGCACCATCACGCATAAATTAGAGGCCGCGTTCCGTCGCCAGGCGACTCATTACGATCGTAAGAGGAGGCAGGGCAATTTCGAGGTGGGCGATTTAGTCTTAAAGCGCCAGCACATTTTATCCTCGGCGGCGCAACATATCGCCGCGAAGCTGGCCACCAAATTTCACGGCCCGTTCGAAATCACGCATAAATTATCACCGGTGGTGGTACAATTGCGCGATCCCCAGGGTGCATGGACGGGGAAAGCTCACGTGCAGGATCTGAAACCATATTTCAACTAAACAATTTTTTTTTTCTTTGCTCTGTGATGCGCGCAGGTTGTGAACGACGAGACAGTGACAGTGGTTGTCGTACCTTTCCTACTGGTTGTGAAAACGTCATAGTTGGCTGGGAGAACGTTGGTTGCAGTGCGGTAAACGGCGCCAAGCGTGCGGTTGCGGGAAATCGAGGCGAGAATGGAGCCAGTGGATGATGCTCAGGGCGAGGAGTCGATGGATTATTCCACGAGTAGCGAGCAGGCTGACGAGACGGAACTGGGATCAGTCTCCCCCGCAGGGTCACTCGGCGGTTATGAGCTGGAGACCGACGACGAAGACGAGGAGGGGGCGGACGCAAGGCCACCCGTCATTACGATAGATGGGTCGAGCGAGACGGACGAGGACCTGGCGGCCGCAGAAGAATTCCGAGCGCTCGAGGCCGAGAGAAGGGAGGGTGCGGACTACGATCGAGTGTTACGTGCGGAGGAGTTGGCTGCCGAAGAGGAAGAATATCGAGAGCGCGAGCGGGTCAAACTGCGTGAGGCGAGAGAAGGGCGCGAGTTCCTCGAGATGGTGGAACAGATCGCCATCGAGAGCGCGAGGGCGGAAATAAGACCCCTAAAGGAAAACCCGCTCTGCGAGAAAATCCTCCCGTACGCGAAGGAGCTGGCCGCAGTGGAATATCTCCGCCCAGGGTTCCTTGTCGACCTAAGGGATCAGGTGCTCATTCTGACCCACTATGAGGGATGCTACTGCCCGATTATGGATGCCAACAACCCTCCAACGTTCGGGGCTGCTAAGTGGGTTGTCGAGGAGGTGGCTGAGCCAGCCAAAGTTCCAACGCCCCCGGTCGGAAAGAAATCGGTCTCGGTGCAAACGGAGTTCGAGAGGTTTCTCCAGGAGGTCGCCTGCCAGGTGGAGAGAGGGTTGGGTCAACGCGACGCGTCAACAGGCACGTCACCACCTCGCGAATCAAGCCCGTCGCCGCCACGCGGATCCAGACCGCCACCACCGTGCGGACCAAAGCAACCACCACCGTCGAGGGAGCTTCACGACCCCGCTGTGCCGACGTCCTCGAGAGCGGCACCGCAGGAGGGAGTCCGTTACCCGGCACCGGGTCCGTCATCCTCACCGCGTGTAAGCTCAACGTCAACGGAGACTCGGCACGACGCACATCCGTCAAGGGCCAAGCCCTACGTCAGGGAGAATCGATCCACCTCCCACCGCCCTCAGAGTCGCAGGGGAAAATGTTTTAACTGCGGAAGGGTCGGTCATCTACGCAGCGAGTGCCCAGAGCCGCCGCGTCGCGTATGCCACCGCTGCGGTAATCCGAACGTCACCATCCGGGAGTGTCCCCGGTGTTGCCACGGGTGGGCCGCGCAGGGTCCGTACGTGCCATGGCTCGATCGCCACGTACCGAGGGACGTGAGAGTCTCGGACGAGGACAGACGACTCGCCAGGGAGGCGAAACCCGAGAGGAAGGAGCGAGACGCGCCGTAGCGCCAGCGCACCGCCACGCACGGCCGTGCACGAGGAGGAGCGGAGGAGAGAATTAGGGGCCGTTGCCCCACGCCGGAAAAATAGGGCAGTCGCCCGATCGTTTGCTGCAAATTTGGGCATTCGCCCTGGTTGTCGCCACCAGTTTAGCTCTGACTAGCTGTGTGTGATGGGACATTTTTCCCGGTTGTCGTCGCCCACGAGGGTACTCGCAAGGCTGCCAAACCAGAGGAGGATTGTGCGCGCACCACCAAAAACCGCCTTGAAGGGCCGCCACAACCACCACCAACGCACCTTTGAGACAGGTGTCGTCAAAAGGATCGCCTCATCGCCAGAGGGATCGAGGAAAATTAAATAACGTCGTAGAAGGGCGTGAGACCTACCTGAAGAATCTACGAATCAAATGTCCACCCAAAAACAAGGACGAGACTGACAGCTGGTTGACGTTAACCCCTAAGGTTATGCGCAGTATTATAGGTGGTTGTGTCAGACCTGTATCGTGTAGCGTGGAGTCGTTGGTTGTCGTTAAAAGACACAGTGAACATTGGAAAAGGCAGAAAAACTATAAAACATAAAATCTAGTGGGTTGTGAATTTAAATTCTTTGAAATATTTTCTTGTTTTATTTTATTTTTGTGAAAACTGAATTTTGGATTGTGGGTTAAATTGAATAAATCTGTTTGGCTCATCGTGGGCTGTTTTGGTGGAAATATGGTGTTAGTTGATTTATTTTGGGTAGGATAATCGTTTGGCTGAGTGACGATAATGTGTAACAGGATGAGCATAACGCTTTTGCGTGGATGGAGGATGTCGACTGGGCTCGTGGGTGGAGCTCGAGGCCGTTTCTCTGTTGCAGGCACTTCGATCGGAAAACCAGGAACCGGCCCGAGTCACGCAGAACCCCTGATTAGAGATTGGCAGGGGGAACCCCCCCTGAACCGCGAACAAACGTCGTTCGCCCATAGGGAAAGCGCTCAAACATCTGGGGTGGGGGTCTGTGACGTAACATTTTGTTCGTCACAACTGCGCGAGACTGTGCGGAGCATCGGGTCGGGTTTACGACCCTGGGACGACGCGTGTTCGCGTTTGGGAAGTCTTCGGAGAAGCAAGGGAGGTTGTGTATGGTTGGATGACAGTAAATTGGCTGTCGCATGAGGGATTTTCAGGAAATCTGTTTGTTTGGGATTTTTATCACGTTCCTGATTTCCCTCGAATTTGGGCATTTTAAATAGTTGTTATTCGTGTTATTATCGATCATTTATTCAGTTGTGTTAATTATTCGATTTATTATTATTTGTTTTAATTGTTTATTCACGTGGGGTTGGGTTTCACCGTGTTATATTTTCTTTCTCGTGGGGCCTCTCGATTCAGGTTGTCGGAATTTTTATTATTGATTATCGTTGGTTGTCGAGCAGTGACCGGATTCATTTTTTTTGGGAACTCGGGAGACTGATCATCCCCCGAGAATTTTGGCTATTTCTTTTTGGGAATTAATTTTTAAGGTGGCTGTCTTCGAAGTTTTCTCGATTTAGCAGACGCGTGCCGAACATCAGCACGCGTGGATTCTGGATGCCGGGGAGCGAGCTGGAAAATGGGCCGATATATTACAGTGTCACCCTCCTCCCCACGACTCACCAGCCTGGCGCTGGACCAGCCTGCTGTAGTCCGGGTTGTCGCGGTACGGGTTCAACCGTCGCCTCGTTTCGGTTGGGGTTATGGGCCTGAGACACGCGTGAGGCTTTGACGGTGTCGTCGCATGGTTGTCGTTCGCGCGGGCTAGTCGGTGGCCACCGACCCCCGCGGGCTGAACGTCACCCTCGCCTGAATCAGGGACCGGCTCCTTTGGGGAAGACATCACGGGCGCAGCGCTAATCACTGCCGAGAGAGCGACGTAGCAGTGGCCAGGAGTCCGATCATTGTCAGGGGGAACAGAGCACACGCTACTCACGTGTCGAGCCATTGGCCGTGGCTCTTCACGTAATTCGGGAGTCCTGCGCGTACGCGGGAAGTGACGAGGACCCGAGGAAGTAGGCGTTACCCCTTGCGACGCCGAGATTAACGAGCGTCGCCGGAAATGATCGAAGACGTCTCGTTACCGCCGAAGGGCTGGAGAGAGAGAATCATCGACCCACGAGAGCGCGCATAGATTTTTGATCGACACTTGCTCTCCGGAGACTCTCGAGTGTGTCACGCGTCGCGTATCAAACCAATTATTTTCTATCTTGATTATTGTATTCAATTCAGTGTTCGTCTTTGCCGTGCAACGGAGATTCGGTGAGCCCATCCTACATTTATCTTGTTAAGGCGACAATTCTTCCTCATTTTGCCGTGTGGCAGTTATTTTTCTCGTTATTTGGCCGTGTGGCTATTCTTTTGTTCTCTATTTGGCCGTGTGGCTAGTATATTCTCTGTAATTCGCCGAGTGGCTGTTCTTTAGCGTTAATTTGGCTGTGTGGCCGCATTTTTATTAGTTTCATTGTTAATTTTGTAAAGGGAGGAATTGTCGCCTCGTTATTGTTTGCTCAGCCATATTTCGTGTCGTTTAGGATAGATTATCGTGAGAATTTCTTTGCGTCTCGATTTCTTGTTTAATTATCGGATTATTATTATGATTATCGCGGTTGAGATTTATTGTGGGAGTTTTTCGTTAACGATATCGCGCGAGGTTATTTTATCGTTAATTGTTCGGAGATCTGGCGATCAGTTATTTGGTCGGTCTTGTGGATCGTATTTGGTTGTGTAATTTTGGCGGTCCTCGCGATCGCGGTTGTCGTATAATTTTGGCGGTCCTCGGGATCGCGGTTGGTTGCGGTAGATTTGCCAGATCTCAATTTTTATTGTTGCCAATATTTCCTCGTTTCTTTATTTCTTTTCTTCGCCCTACGTACTTCATTTGGTACTCGCGTGATATCGTGTGTGTTAGGGTAATTAATTGCGGCTAATTATTGATGATTGTTGAGTCTCGCTTATTCGACTCGATCTCGCGTTATGGGAAGTATCGTATCTTTTATTGTCTATCGTCGGGAATTATTTTTGCTATCGCGCGTTGTGGCCCAGGGCCGTTATTGTTGTATTTTTGCGCACGAATTGTACTCTACGATCTCTTGTACGTCCCCGATAAATAAAGCGGTGGATTCCGAGATTAAAATGAAATATTTTATTAATTCTCGTTGTCGGTATTTTTATTCATCTAAGATCCCGCCCCTCTACCAGACATAAGTTGTAGTTTGGCCGACTAGTCCGGGGTCTCATTTGCCTAACGCGATTTTGTTTCTTTTTGGGCATTAAGTTAGCCGGCGAGGGCGAAAAATAAATGTCGACTTTCGAGTCGATGGTGGACGGCGAAATTCGCCGTTCACCTGGCGCCTAACCTTCGCTCGGCGTTCGCGTCATTGGGGGAAAATTTAAGGGATAATGTTTTAGGGAAAATGTAAATGCATTCTTTCGGCTATCGTATTGTGGAACTCGCGTTGGCGTGCCCAAGTGGCGAGGAGGTAAAATTTCTCGTTACAATATATATCTGGTGGGTATCATAATAACAACAAACCCAATGACCATTTGCGTTTGTCCTAAAATCATCACAACTGTAAAGAATTTGGATGTGTCTTTTATCTGGAGAAACTTGTTCAATCCATTGAGGAAACTGTACCTTCCATGAACTTTGCATATTGAGCTCAGGGTCTGCAAGCTTGAGCAACTCTGCAAATTGGTCCATATGTTGATCTTGTCGCCATCGCCCATGAACAATCAATTCATTAAATGTCAAGCGGAAATCGTCATTAGGTAAGTGATTACCTATGTCGAAGGCCATAGCGAAAATGGATACGACTAAAAATCTAACTTGATGAGCAAGTGTAAGAAAATATCAAAACTGATAATAATGAGAATAATGTATGATTTTTATAAATCAAACTTTTATTTAGTCCTCACATAATTTTTTTGTTTTAATGTGATGTAAATTTCTTCTGCAGAAATAATATACGTTTATTATTATTAACTTTTGTTTATAAGCGCGCAGCAGCTTAATTATTCTTAGGCACTCAACAGCCTTTTGATAATAAGCACGCAGCAGCTTGACAATTTCTAGGCGCGCAGCAGCCTTTATAATTTCTTACGAGGGATCTCGCTAGAAAAGAAAGGATTCTCATTAATTTCAATTATAGTTATAATGGTAAAAATAAGTTGATTTTTTTGAGTATCTGTGTAATCCTGGCCAAATCACGTGGCCAACGACCTGACCCCCTCGGATTTCGATGACAAATTTTTTATTGGGCATATTTTGGTCCAAAAAAAGGTTATTTTTTCAACATTTTTATCACTTGTCGTAAACTATAAAAAATTTTTTCCTCAATTTTTGGGTAAAAATGAATTTCGACCAGGTTTAAAATTCCGAAATTATTTTCATAAAATCTATAACTAAAAACAAATATTTTCATCATAGTTTAAGAGTGGGTCGGGAATAATTTCTACATTTCTTTAAATTAAAGAAAAACAATTGTCTACAAATTTTGAAAATTAAATATTTTATTGATGGTTTCCTATAGATAAATGATGATTTCCTATAGATAGCGATAGTTTTCTATATATAGAAAAAATCATCAAAATGAATTGTATCTTGGTA